>OMPJ01008883.1:0-15363 GCA_900312935.1 Carapus acus | reverse complement strand
GGGGGGCAGTGGTTGAGGTCAGCTAATGTGCTAAGTGTGGCCCGTGTTCTTGTTTCCTGTGCTGCCAGGCTGAGATTCCTTTGGTCTGACTCACTCAGCGCCTGAACAAAAGGATAAAATTACTACAATAGGTCTCCTCCAATAGATGCCTGACCCCCTTTGCCAGCAGCTGGGTGGAACACACGTGTAAACAAACGCGCACAAACACAAATTAAAAAAGAAAAAAAAAAGGGGAAAAAAGCATCAAACATGAGGTCAACATGTGGTTGTTTGCTTTAAGTATAAGTTAAGTATAAATGATTTGTGTTCAGGATGTCTTCAACCGGCACTTACATGCTGCTTGACAAAGGGCACCAAGAGGTCCCGCATGTATGGGACAGGTGGGACTAATGACGTGGGCAGCAAGACTTAGCTATGTGTGTGTGTGTGTGTGTGTGTGTGTGTGTGTGTGTGTGTGTGTGTGTGTGCGCGTGCCCAAGGTAATTAGGTCTGGAGGGACAAGGGAAAAGCCAGATTCCTTAAGTCAGTAGCCAGTACATACCGTGGATTCCTTGAAACAAAACGGACATTATTTTTGGAAACAAGACTGTGGAGGGATGGGGGGCGGTGGGGAGGAGGGCCTGTTGCTTGAGTGCAAGATGAGGTAGTGGAGCAGATTGTCTCAGAGCAAAGGGGAGGCAGAGGAACAGTGTTCTCAGATTTAAGAGCTGACCACAAATTGTCCCGGAGAAATGCTGCCGCGGCAGGCAAGCGCGGCAACTCACAGGAAGGCGAATATGTCGCCTGGGTGTCACCACTGGGTGTCTGAAAGAGTGAATTTGTTCTTTTTTTTTTAACTTCAACTGTTTTTAACTCTGTGTACATGTTTGTGTGTGTAGAGCACAGCTGGAAGACGAGGTCAAGGATTTGTTTTGGCAAGGAGCCGCCGATCTAATCCGGCCTAAGTCCACCACAGATGCATGGTGGATCTTAAATGATGCTCAGGCCTCTGTGTGTGTGTGTGTGTGTGTGTGTGTGTGTGTGTGTGTTGGTGTCCATTGCGGACTCTTAATTTGTCTGTGGGAAGTAGACAACAGGAAACAAGTGGCAGGGACACACACACTTGTATGCAAACACACCAGAGGTCACAGGGCCACAGTAGTGTGCAAATGTGAAAAGTGTTTGTGTTTCATTTTGTTGTGTGGAGCCTCTGTGCCTCCAAAAAACTGAGTAGGCCCACATGCTAAATAAAGATGGACGGTCAATAATAATAGCGGCAGCCAACTTAAATATACACTCCTCCTCCTGCCTGTGGTGCCAGCTTCTTATTCTCGCTTTTTTTTCGTACTTTGCCCAAATGAGTTCACACTCATCAGTTTGAACAATTTACATAATACCGTCTCACATCCACTGTACATTGCACTCAACGTGAACAAACGGCTGTTAAGGTGTGTGTGACGCACACATAGCCACTTGTATTACCTTTGAGGATTCAATTACCACAATCTCACATTTTTGGGTAATACCTCACACACAGCATTTCTCTTGGATGAACAATAAGGTATTGTGTTTACTCGGACACACAGAAACAGGACGTGTATGCTGTATAGCGGAGTGCCCCAGGGCAAAGTCACACACACACATTCCCAGACCACATTTGAATGCTGGCGTACCTATAATAACTGCTTAAGTATCGTGAGTGTGGCATGACTGTGGGTTTATGGGAGTGGTACCTGTTTGCCCTGGCAGCGCGAGTATGTGGGTCACAATACACTGACATGAATGCAGGTGCACTTATCTTAATAACACCTCATCCTTGGACATCAGCCATTCTGCCGACAGCCTCATTATATCAGTGTCCAAATCCCTCATCCACTGCTCTGTCCCTCAGGTCTTACAGTGCTGATGCCTCATTTAGCGAAAATATTTGGCCAGCACATCGGAATTCCAAGTTGAAAGAGCCTCATGTTCTGAATTCAGAGCATGCGCAGACTGAATTGTCTTTGAATTGACAGATGCATGTATGTGTTGCGTAACTAGTACAGTTTGTTGGACGTGCGAAATGTGTGGTCTCGTGTATTGAAGTTGTCTACAGCAGCTGAAAATGCCGACCGACCCAGGAGACAGAGATGCACGTCCGCTTGGACACGCCAGAGACCCCCAGTGCTGTACATGTGTCATAGTGGAGGCAGTGTGTCTCCATTGGAACATTAAGTTCTGCGCTACTCCTACGCACCGTGGACACTGTTGTCCACCTACTTGTCGGCATCTGTCTTGTCTATCTGTCGTGGCATTTTGCTGATAGTCCAATGGCTTGAGTGGCTCCTGTTCGAGGTCTTGAGGTTGTGATGTTGTGTATTTGTGTGTGTGTGTGCGCGTGTGTGCGCGTGTGTGCGATAGGCCATAGGGAGTGAGAGTGGGGTACATTGTGTGTGTTGGAGATTAGAGGAACGCAGTGTTAGCAGGGCAGCTGTCACCCTACAGCTTCTATTAATCTCCACTTGGACTGCGCGTGTGGGAATGTGAAGGGTAACCACACGGTGGACACACATTGTGTTGTGTGTGTGTGTGTGTGTGATTTGACTGTAAACTATTTTCATGCATGTTATCAATCATCTCCTGTAGTGTCTTTTATGGACTTTTGAGTAAATAGGTTCAGTTGGGGGCAGCGGGTTGTTCAGAAGAATTAATTAAAGAGGAATCTGTGATTGCTGGCTCGGAAAGCTCAGTGTAAATGGAAAAACAAGTTGGTTGGACAATGCATCGCCATGGTAACAAGTGTCCCCCCATAACCCTGACAGAGTGGGCTCTCACGCTCTGAAGGACAGCTCGATTCAAACGTGAGGCGTCGCTGTTTGTGACCTGGCTGGTCTTTGCTCCTCCTCAGGTGGCCATCAAGTCTATCCGCAAGGGGCGAATCACCGACGACCTGGACAGGATCCACATCCAGAGAGAGATCGAGATCACCTCCTCCCTGTGTCATGCTAACATCATACAGTTCCACGAGGGTAAGGTCACCGGAAGAAATGGGAGACGGGCACATTGTGTGTCAACCCATCTGCATTCATCCTGTCGGCTCTTTGTCCTGTGCAGTTTTTGAGAGCCGGGATAAGATCGTGATCGTGATGGAGTACGCCAGCAGGGGGGAGCTGTACGACTACATCCATGACCGCAGGAGGTTGTCCGAAAGAGAAGCCAGAGACCTCTTCAGACAAATCACCTCTGCCGTCCACTACTGCCACAAGGTTAACACACCTCCTGACTCATACACACTTTCATCACAAACACTCTCAGTTAGCTGCAATCTCATCTTTCTGGTTATCTCTGTCCTTGCGGCTAAACTGGAGGTGCTTTATGGGATATGTAGTATTAGTCAATGGTCACTTTAATCCACTAATGCTGCACGGAGGTGCTTTATGGGATATGTAGTATCAGTCAACAGTCACTTTAATCCACTAATGCTGCACGAAACCTCAACGTGCGTTTTCAGATTTCTCTGGGTTAAATACGTATTATGCCCCGAAAGGTCTTAACTGTCACACTCACACACTCACACAAATTAAACAAATGCGTTTCTCACACAAGCTTCCTTCCCCCTTCCGTGAGAATTTGTGGCCAAGGAACAAGTTCATTGTTCTCGTGTTTTAAATGCTGCACATAAACTCAACGCCAGTGCCAAGAAAAAAAAATCTAAAAACATTCAGGCAGAAGGAGCCGGACCGAGCGCACATGGGATCAGCTGAGTGCACGTGCGGGGAGATGTTAGTGGTGGTACGTCAGGTCAACTCTGTCTTGGTCCAACTTTCATACTCAAGGCTACGGAGCACTTTATCATTTTGCTGCTCGGCTCCAAAGATATGCTGATTCTGAGCTATTTCAGCCTTCAAACTTTGTCCTAAAACAGACATGAACGCTCTAACGTGTGTGTGAGAACCATTCAACATGCCTGTTAGACGGAATGATATTTAGGCTTCAGAACAAGAATTTGTCAAACGTGAATAATGGCGTTTTGTCTCTCTGTTTTCCTGGCCGCTGCCGAGTACACCTACAGTACATCGTGTGCACAAAGGAAAGTCAAAGGTCTGGAGACATTTCCTCCACTTAAGTGCTCTGGAGAGGATGTAATTAAAAGAAGGAGACCATTGTGCTTCATTAGGCAGAGGCTGTATGAGAAGCTGACAGTGGCGTTTTACGTTTCCCCACATTCTGGGTGGCCCGGCTTATCTGTGGCTGAATTGTCTGCTCGTATGAACCACCGAGCACTCAATGTCAGTGAATCACCGTGGAGAAAAAGGCACGCCGGTGAAAGAATTTCCCCTCATTCCAGCTCTTCCTCCTCAGCCGTCTGCACCGTTTGGCCTCCAAGGTGCTTAAATCTATAGGAGGATCACGTCTCATCACATCTCATCAGAGGAATTAACTCAAAACAAAGCACTTCCTCATGCAGCCAGACGACTAATCAGTCGAGAGAAAACTCAGACAGCACTCATTCCTCATTCCTCATTCCTCACTGTGCACGTGCAGCTAAAGCTTGATTTACACTTTGTATGCACTGTAGTTGCAAGCCTTTTTTCAAACATGTACGCACCCAAAGGCTAAGAAGGCAAAGCTTCTTAGACACTCATGAGTCTGCGCTCTCTTTCAGAACGGAATCGTGCATCGAGACCTGAAGCTAGAAAACATCCTTCTAGATCAAGATCTCAATGTAAAGGTGAGTCTGACATTCGTCCGCAGGACTCAGGGTGAAATATACCTCAGAAAAGACATGAAGACATCATCTTTTGTTTAAAAAAACTCCTGAGAAAAGTTAGATGGCAAATACATCATTGGATATAATTATAGATCCTCTCGAAAGCTGCAGATTAGTCCGTGCTATGATGAAAGCCATTTTTAAACAGTGTTGGGTATATTTATCTGGGTGTCCTCCTCCCCCAGAGAGGATGTTTAGCTTTTGGGAAGCAGCCCTGCTGCTGTCACTAATTCATTTTCCCGGCGTGTCTGAAACCGAATGCAACGTGCTCATTCAGAACGTGCTGTGCACTGGATCGCATCCTGCCCGCAACTATGTTAATTTGCTGTAAAGTAACGCATGTGGAACAGCACAAAAACATTGTGCAGGTCCAATAAAAGAACCCCGGGGCCATTCTTTTGCCTTTTTTGGACGCTCACCTCCTAATATGGGAGCTGTGCATGGCCAGAGGGAATGCAGGGAATTCAATGGCACTGTTCAATCTTCGGGTTTAATATAGGAGCGCTGGGCCGCTCTGTTTGAAGAAAACATGGCGTGCAAACCTCTCAGCACCTCCCGACTCACGTGAGCAGCGCTTTCACCGCAGCATCTGCTCCAGGAAATGGCCCAGCTGAATGTAGTGGATGAACACAGCTGCCTAATTCCACATTTAGAATACAAACACAGACACTGTTGTTAAATAGGGTCAAACCTCATCCTGGTTCATCCGCTGTCACATGCTGAGATGATATTATGTGGTACTCAGATTAACCACCTGCAATTGCAGCTATTTCAAGTACAAACATCTCATCCGAATGCAAGTGTAGGGTATTTTGAGATGCTGGTCAAACTGTCGCCCTGCGAATCTGTCGTACTTTATGATATATTTAGCTGTTATGTACAATTATTGGTCAATTTATGTTATTGTTTTAGGTAGGAAGGCAACGTGATCAATGCAAGAGCGACTCGCTCTGGGAGCTAAACCGTCAGTAAAAAAAAAAAAAGGTTTGCTCGTTCTGCTCCACTTATTTTCCAAAGTAATATCAAAGCACTCTGGAGCGCGATCCTGAACCCAGACAGGACCCAGTAGACCCCACGAAGGCAGCCCACAACTCCTCCTCCTGAGGAAGGGTCGGATGCCAGGACTACATTTCTCTCTTTCTCTCATGGGGAATTGAAGTCACAAAAACAAAAATACACTTGAGAAATTAAAAGGCCAGAGTCACAAAGTCAGAGTTAGAAAGCCTTTGTTATTCTTAGGAGGAGCTCCATGCTGACCTACATTCTTTAAGACCAGACGAACAAATTGCTCTTAATGCGCTTGTACACATAATAAGTGACACATAAATATCTGACAATTGTGCAAATGTTTTTCCTCATAGGGCTCACAACTTCATACTTCATTAGTTTGTAATGTTATCGTTACATTTTCCACTGGCATTTCTCCTTGGCTCTGTTCTTGTGTCCGTTTGTATGCGTGCGTGCGTGCGTGCGTGCGTATATGTGTACTACACAGTGTAAATTCTCCAGTGCCAGCCAAACAAGCGGTGCTCTGGCTCCTCTTGGCGTGCCATTAGCCAAACACACACACGAACGCACGCATGCACGCACGCACACCACCACGCACACACACACACACACACAAAAAGCAGCTGTCCCTTGAAAAATAAAGAGGTGCTGAGCGTCAATACTCCACAGGCTCAGTTTCCTCGTTGCTACATCTTCACATATATCAACAATTAGCCATGTTTCATCGAGACACTCGTCCTAATGTTTGCACACATATGTGTGGGCGTGTCTGTGCTTGCGTGCGCACACACACACTTACGCACGCACACAAGCGTACACAGCTGTCATGCTGAGTATTGGTAACACCAGAGGGGCTGATAGCTTGTTGCTGTGTATGCTAATAATCACCTCAGATAGAGGGGAGCCTTGGTCTGCAGCTCGCTGCCTGGAGTGTTTGTTCCGTTACGTGAGTGTTTGCAGCCTGATGTTTTTGGCTTGCTCCTGTTTCCTCACTCACACTTACTCTGGCAAAAGCCCAACACACCTATTTTTGGCCCTGTTAAAAGGACCGGCTCCACATGACCGGCAATAGTTTGCCGTGGAAGCTCACTTAGTCGGAATGTGGGCTGCGTGATGATGTGTGTTGCGGCGAAAGGGTGATTTGCCTCAGATTATGGCTGCTTCACAACCGCAGGTCATGAACTGTTGTTTTGGAGCTTAGCGAAAAAAATAACTAAATGTGTCACATGATATTTCAGGAAACGTGCAGCTGATTGTTTGTCTTGTGACGGAGTAAACAAACTCCATTACTACATCAATATGAATAACTGCTGCCCCGCCTCTCTTTCTCCCTGTGTAGCTGGCTGACTTTGGCCTTTCCAATCATTTCCGGAAGGACAATTTGCTGCAGACCTACTGTGGTAGTCCACTCTACGCCGCCCCGGAGATAGTGAAAGGCCTGCCTTACCATGGACCAGAGGTAGGGCACTACGGCGCCCCTCACTGGATCCCCACTCAAACTAGTTTCACTAATGATTAACCAGAAATACTCATTAGGACTGTAACCAGTGTTTGAACTGTGTCAGAGATCTTGGTGAAGGGTTGAGGGGGAGCAAAAGGGGGAGTCTGCTTGCCTGCTGGTTTCAGAGATTTTCAGTGAATCTGTGAGGCCCCGTCAACATAATAAACCCCTGTCAACCTAAATCTGCATGGCAAACTTTGGTCAGACCACCAACTGATGAGAATATGCCAAAAATACCTGCAGCATACATTTGTAAATGATGAAGGCTTTGACAGAAGAGTGGATGGAGTCATACTACATTGGCTCATTTTTATCTGCACTTGGATGAAAACAAACACGTCTAGTGAAGTCATAACAAAGGAAGCTGCAAGTGAGACTGTTGCTATATGCTAACCTCTGTCTGCCTCTGACTAGTCAACTGGTTTTGCTAAATCTGTGAGTCTTATCAAACAAATCCTGGTCACTAACTGTTGGTCTGTGTGGCAGGTGGACTGCTGGGCCCTGGGCGTGCTCCTTTATGCTCTGGTGTACGGCAGCATGCCTTTTGACGGGGCCAATCACGCCACGCTGACAGAGCAGATCAGCCAAGGACGCTATCGGAGACCAGATCCCCCCTCAGGTATGCCTCACACGAATAAATCATTTATTTCTGTTCTTAAGTAAGATCGTTAATGATTGCGTTGAGTTGGCACCTTCTGACTGATAACATTTGTCCTCCTTTCCCTTGCAGACGCCTGCGCTCTTATCGACTGGCTGTTAGCCGTGCGGGCAGATGAGAGGGCCACTATAGAGGATGTTGCCAATCACTGGTGGGTGAATTGGGGTTATGAGGAGAGTGTGTGTGACTGCTCCACCGCCCCGCACCAAGACTGCCCTTCCCCTCTGCTGGCCCGCTACATCGACTGGCAGAATCGGGTCACGGCGAGCAGCGGCCCGACCATCGGCCTGGCGCGCCTGTCCTCTGACTCCTCCTACACGCCTCCTCTCTCGCCTCATCCCTTCTACTTCAGCTTCCCTTTGAAGGGCGATCGAGGTGGAGGGGGAAGTAGGACACCAGGAGGAATGTCAAGTCTGAGGAAGTCGCGCAAAGAAAACACCATACCGCAGGCCGCACAGGGAGCGTGTGCAGCTGTGTGTGCTGCGGCTCCTTCCTCGTCTGCCACATCCACCGTCGAGAGGAAGAAACCGAAAGGAATTTTGAAACCTCAAAGGAGTTTCGACTCGGTCTTTCAAAGCTCCCCTAGAGAGAATCTGTGTAACACAGCGTCGAACCCTGTCCGAACACACTCAGGAAGCTCTTCTGCCAGCCTGCCAGCACCCCCCACCTTCAGTCAGCCCTCCTCCAAAATGCCCAAAAAGGGGATACTGAAGAACTTCAATGAAGGAGAGTCTGGATGTGCTTCATCATCGGCGAGAGGGAGCTTGGAGTTAGGCGTGGAGGCAGCCGACAGGGTCAGTCCCAGTGATTCATGCTCCCAGAGCCGGCAGCCTGGACTTCCTGTCCCACTGTCCAGCCCCACCATGCAGACCGAGGCGGTCAGGAGAAGAAAAGGTATTTTGAAACGGAACGGCAAGTTCTCACGCAGCCTCGATATCACCGACGACCACCACTCGTCTCTGCCATCCATGATGCTCTCGGACACGCTCCAGCAGCTCCTGCGCAACGCGGGGGGAGCAGAGGGAAGTCGCAGTCGCCCCTCCAGCGTGGTGAGCGAGGACAGCCTCTTCTCCTCCGACTCCTTTGACCTCCTGGACCTCAGCGCTCAATCTAGAGGAAAAGTCTTCTCCCGGGGTGTGCGGCAGAGCGCTTGTGGCTCAGCGGATGACCTGGACCGTCTCGGGCCAGATGCTGACAAGAGAGGCGAGGAAGGAGAGGAGAGGAGAGAGATGCAGACATGAACTAATGAGGGTGCCCACAACTGTGTGGCGCCTCAGGTCAGAACGGTTTCTGTGCTTCTTGCCTGTGCCTCAAAAAACCAGGTCACTGACTGTTACTCAGAGACTCAGACTGAGTGCCTAAGGGTGCCTTGGATGCTCTACAAGAGCTCAGCAGTATTTCTGTATTAATGAGCCGTGAGAATGTGTCTCAAGATGAGGCGATGTAGTCTGGATAATGCATACCTGCTGCACTGAGTCGTACTTTGGGACTCTGGGACTGACAAAAAGCACAACTGAGTGCTTCCTACGCATGAGAGTGTCTACCCTGTGGAACACACTGTTAGATCTCATCCCCTGGCCAGTTGCTTGTGTCGCAGTGTGTGTGTGCGTACGTGTGTGTGTGTGTGTGTATGTCTGAGTGTGCGCACATGCACAGTTTGCTCCTTTTGCACCAGCAGGCTCAGCGTGACCCGCCCAAAACATTTACACTGCTGTGGACAGTGCAATAATGTTTCTGTACTCGTGAGCGTGAGATAAATATGTACATTTGTCATTTGCTCTTGCTGTCATTTTTGGATGTTGCACTTTGCGCTCCAGTGCTTCCCTAATGTGTTTTAAGAAGTAAATAATGCAAAACAAAAACGTCTGGATGCATCTCTGTTGATTTCACTGCTCCAAATACTGAATGTTTTCAAGTGCACATGGGGAGATTCAAGACAAATTAGGCTTTTATTTTAGTTTACCCTTTCTTATCTCTTCACCCCACTTCACTCATCTGTTTTTTGGCCCAGAGCGCGGGACAACATAGAAAAAGAGCCACACAGTTTACAGTAGACTGAAAGCTTTTTTCTGTCTGACAAACTCCAGCGCCCAGTTTATCCACAAACACACAGCTGTGCTAACTCCGCAGGATGTTTGCATCATATTTGATCTATTTGAATTAAAAAGGATCAGATAAGAAAATAACTTTGCTATCACTTACTTAGCACAACTGGTTTGGTTTTAGATTGTCATTGTTACAAATATTGTTATTCCTCCTCTTTCATGCTGGGAGAGAATTGCAAACACAGCACTCCAACAACTCTGTCAACTCGTACTGTGTGTTCGACAAGTAATTTCAGCAAGTTTTGGAGCACCGAGTGCTTGAGTGTGGATGAAGAATTAGGTTTTAGCTTTGAGTGCACTGAAGCTTTAAGCTGTGGGCAAGAGGAGAAATCACATCTGTGATGGTGCCTCTAGTTTCCTATTGTCGTCCCACAACAATAATTTATTCATTCAATCTACCCATTTTCACACCTCACTGATTCATAAGAATCTCTCTTTGTGTATATGTGCGTGAGGGTGTGTGTCCTTAGCGCACACAAGACCAATTCTGGGCCTTCCCACTTACTTCCTGTACTTAATCAGATTTCTCACTCGGAACATTATCGGCTGATGGCTGCCCAGAGGAACACATGCTGCTTTTGCCCTCTTATGGATGAAGTCCAGGGCAGAGGTTTGATAATGCCATTGGAAAAACAGCTCTTATCTTATGTCTGTGACACGGGCACAACAAGGCCATCAAGTTACATAATGTCTGCACTTAATGTGTGTGAGCTAATAATTCCTCAGCCATCTGAATGACAGACGAACGCTACCGAGGGGTTTTGGTCTGGTAGATTCCTCCTGGAATTCTTCAGCGTCGCTCAAGGTTTCAGGGAGGGAGATCATCTCATCACAATCAGCTGAAGGCAGAGTCTGTGGAGCTTTGGAGAGCCTGTTCGCTCCTCCTGTTAGATCTCCCTGGATTATGGATTTGGATTCTGGATTCTGTGTTGTTTTTATTGTGTTGTGTGCATCTCTTTGAATTGCCCGTCACATTACTTCATTTTGTTCTTCACTAGCTTTAAGAGCTGATGCACGGCCTGGTAACAACACGTTGTCAGTGACCTGTTGGTATTTATTCTCACACAGCCTAATAGATACAAGTACGGTTATTTATTACTGGCATCAGCTGTCCAAAATTTCGAGGATTTTCGGTGGCAAAACACCTCACAGCCCTGCTAAAATGCAATTGTCCTTAGTTGAACCAATCAGAGCAAAGAACTTAGCCTTCAAGTTTGCAGAGGCAGAAATTCTAAGCCTGATGTCCATCACATGTGCTCATTTTGCATGTTTCCATAAACAATAAACTGTGATCTCTGTGTTTACAGATCTTCGACTTGCTGAATTGTGCGCAGTCATTACCTGCAAGAAGCTAAGTAAAGGAGGTTCACTGCTAAGTCGGGCAACACTGCATTCTTTTCCCTCTTTTCCGACACGTGTGGCTGAAAGTCCTGTTGACCAAACAACAGCAGGCAGGCAGACTTGAGTTTTTCACCACCGCACCTCATATTTTGATGGTCAGCAAAACACAATTTGCACCTGACACCAAGGTATCAAAAACAAATAACTCATACACACATCCAGAAAACACATTCTTATCTTGTGCTAGCCAAGGAAAACCTTAAATCAAACTGATCCCACTGATGGCCGGAGAAATGTACCACAGGAAACTGTGAAGCATTAACCGTCGTAATTCATATCACCTCCGTTGTGGCCCCGCCCATCTATCTCATCCTTACCAATAGAGTGACCATAATGACGCTCATGTCTCTGTGACATGGTTTTGTTGTTGTTGTTTTGTTTTGTTTTCCTGTGCCCCTGCCCATTCTCTGAAAAATATTTGCCAAATCTATCCATGCTAAATGATGGCCCCACAGTTTGTCTGAAGACAACAGCTCTGTAATCACATTTTAGTTTACCATAGCAACAACTACAATATAACAAATCTCTGATTATGTTGACAAGTCTCTCTTGATTTATTTTCAAGGTTTGCTTATGTTTCACGTTCCACGTATGATGAAAGTTTATGTATTTGTGAATAAAATTTTGCACCTGTCATGCAATATCGAAATTTTACTTATGTGAGTAGGGAAAAAGTGTTTGTGTGTTTTGCTATGGCAATTATGTCTGCTGTGCGTCCACATTTAGAAAAAAAACTAATACAGAAACTTAGAGAGCGCGTCTTGACACTAAACATTGGCCAACAGCGGCACCATCTGGCCATCTGCTGGCCCACGGATAGGCGATCGCTCCTAAATGTAATACCACGCTTTCACTCTATACCATGTTGACGACATCTTTAATGGTGAAAGAATGTAGTGAGCCATGTTAAATTCATGTCATCACATGCGGGGAGACAGAAATTCACACACTGAATAGAGACAAACAATGTGGGATAAACAACTCTTGATGCCACATGAAACGCCATATACTCGTAAAGATAAAAACTATGTGCATTCAGCCCCAAAACATCTTTAAAGGTATGTGTCACTGCATTAAATGTGAAAACAAACAGGGTACGAGGTGGCATGGATGAACAGAGCAAAACCAGTACCAACCATATGACAGCAGATGGCGCCACACAGTTGCTACGTATTTACCCTCCACTTTGCCATCAACTTTAACATGCAGTTACACCACCAACTTCAATCTAAATACAATCTAAAAACTTCAACATAATAGTGGTGTGGTAAGAGTATCTTCCTACCTACCTACCAACCAACCTACATATGTATACAATAATAACGACAATACCAATTCTCATTATCATTATTATTATTACTGCTATTACTACTACTACGCAGGCAGGGCTTGTCGAGCAGAATTGCATGTCCAGCAGTGGTTAACATTTCTTCAGGCACCTGGGGCCTCATGTACAAAAGGAACGTACGCACAAAAATGCAGTGTTCTGTTGTTTTGATGTCAACTTTCAGATGTATTAAGAGCGAAATGACTATGGAAATGAGCGATGCCTCACGCTAACGTCATGGCTGATTCACGCACGTTTCTACAGCCATTCATACTTTAACCACTCCTAGAGGTGATGCTGGGGAACTGTTTGAAATACACACAACATCTCCATCAACATGGAGCACATTGAGTGCACGTGTTGGGATACCAGACCCCTCCCTGTCGCCCCAATAAAAAATGCTAATCATATTGAATAACATAAATCTTAATCTGCAAATCCGCAAATCCGTCATCTGCAAATTTGTGATACCCCTCTTTGTACAATGAGAACACACAAGGAGCAAAACTATCAAAACTATAACTACTGGGGTGGAGTGTTGGAGATGCTGTTGGCTGAAGCTGAGAAACACTTTGTCTTCATTGCTCATAAGTGTTTATTTGTCATATGTCTCTCTTGTGCGCATCGCTGAGTCTGAGGACAAATTGTTGTTGCATTTGTTTAAAACAGATACCCAGTATCACTTCTTTACAGCTGTGGAGACGTGCCTATGCCAGCTCTGGAGTTAGCGTGAGGCACCACAGATTCATTTGGCTATTGATGCAGCTGAACGTTGCCATGAAAACAAGTACATGCCATGTTCTAATGCAAGTACATGCCAATGCATACACACCCTGTGAACACGAGGCCCATCCCCCTTTCAACTGCCGCAATAACAGCAGCCCAGCTGAAACACAAGGCCTGAACTGGTACGGGTAAATGGCATCGGCGCCTTATTTGTTAGTACTCGCCGATACCAATGTCAGCGTTTTAGTGCCGTATCGGCCCCCTCCAGGTACTAGTTTCAGTATCAGTGAAACACCACATAAGACATGTTCACTTTCTTTCTCTCACATACATTCTACACCTGAATTCTTTTCATGTCTCTCCACCCTAAACTTGTTTCACCCGCCCTGATGTCGTGAGGTGTTGCTACCTCACAAGAATTTGCTACTTACAGAGGCAGTGATTTGTCAACAAAGGAGAAAAGCAATGTGTGGGGGTGGCTACAAACATATCTGTCTATTTAGAAGACATGTGAAGGCTGCCAAAGCAAGGCTGTGCTTTCTAAATCGGGAGGAGGTACAATGGTCACAGCCCTTTTGAGGAACAGCAGTGCTCTTTCAGTTTCGTTTTAATGAAGATACTCATCAGACAGGTTAAATTACATTCCAGTCACGCACCTCCGTACTCCTGTTTCGCCTGTTGAGGGGGCATCGTTCACAGTGTGGCACAGAGGCGCCACAGTCCTCCCAAAGACCGAAGTTACTCACCGGCCCATCGCATCCTTGTGACAGCGGCAATGGCGACTCGGAAGGCAGATTTCATTGCCGATGGCCAATTGCAAAGACCAGCGGCTAAACGGCGGAGAGCGGTGTCAGAGGGCTGGAGACAGCAAGACTACACGCTCTGGGAAGTGGATGAAGTTTGTCGGTACCTGCGGGACGAAGGACTTACAGAATGGGAGGATAAATTCAAAGGTCTGCCTTTTTGTCATCAGCACATATATCATATCTGTTTCAGTCGGGTGACGGGAGTGGTGTTATTATTTGTTTATGAATTGTTACATTGCCATGTCGCTAACAGCAACTGTATTGTCAATGATGTAGAGAAAAAAATCACCGGCGCTGAGCTTCAGAATCTCGAGGGGGATGATTTGGAGATGATTGGCATAAAGTTAATATGTCCCCGCCGTCGCCTTGTATATGTGGGCGCCTAATAGGGTAAAGAATTATGATGACATACCCACATGGGCTCTCCATGGTCAACACTGTGGATCTACAGATGATGGAACAAGCATATCCACAATCTCTCCTCTCAATATGTCCAAACCATCTCAGTCTTAGCGCTGACCTCCTCTCCAAAACTCAGCTGTGCCTCCAGTGTGATCATTTCCTGTTCAATCTGGTTTCCAGCAAAAATCTCCAGCAAAAACCACAGCTTTATCTCTCCTAGTTGAATAGGCCAGCTGTAGGAGTTTCTTCATAAACCCTCAGACAGCTCACACCGTGTGGAGCAATAACCGATTTTGCTCTGTAGGTTGGTCAATAGATGAATGTGTGAAGAAGGCTGTAAGAGACACTGCAAGCCATGTAAAACATGAACATGAACTAGCCAGGGGTTGGCAACCTTTGGCTTGCGAGCCATATATGGCTCTCTCAGCATTATACTATGGCTCCCTGCTGCTTGAGAAAAAAATTTAAAGGTGCAGTCATATGTAAAAATGAAACCAACTTCGCCAAGCTCAGCATTGCAGACGCTGTGCTTACTGCATATCAGGGGAGTTGCTAAAATCTTTCTCTTGCACTGCCGCACTGATCTCGCTTCGCCTTCCTGGGCTCCAGTGGCTGTCCAGAGTAGAGGTGCTGAAACGCCTTGCCGCTTATGTGGGGGAGGTGAAATCTTTCACTCGCTTGCTGCACACCAGGGGGATTA
>OMPJ01008881.1:0-12093 GCA_900312935.1 Carapus acus | reverse complement strand
TCGGTCACTTCTGTTGACTTTTTCCACCAGCTTTTTCTGCCTGTAGTGACGTCACCACAGTCGCTCTGCAAGTGAGACACACGCAGGTTTCTTTCACAGATGTAAAAAAGAACCCCTCCTCCCTTTCGTTGTGAAAGTGATGAGTTTTCTTTCATTTTCCTGCCATGCTTTATAACCTGTATTGAGCGCCCATCTTCGCTGCTTCCCCGCTAGCTTTCCCTCCACTCGCACTGCGCACAATACTGATCATTGAACTGGAGTAGGTCAAACTTCACCCAAACTTATCTAAACCTCATGAATAATGAACACATTTTAGGATATTGTCATTCTAAAATGTCGGTGTGATTTAAAAAAAAAAAATAGCAACAGAATAAAATAAAATTTTAGATGCAGCTCACTGGTGAGTGGTGCTATTTTTAGAGAACGCCTGCGGGCGCCTCATGTGGTCATTGCGGGCGACCTAGCGCCCGCGGGCACCGTGTTGGTGACCCCTGGGTTAGAGGGTGCATGGGTATTATCCCAGTTAAATACAATCTTTTTTTTCCCCACTCTGGACAGTATGTGTCCAGAGGGGGAAAAAAGCCAACAAGAGACCAGTAAAGCATATTCTATTTTCTGTGTACCCCAATATTAAGCATAACTTGACATAATGAGTGAAATATGTGCCCCTGTTTTAGCGTCATCAACGAATGAGTTGTGTTTGTCTTTCTCGACAAATTTTTCAAAAAGTCTGGTTTCCTTTTGATTTACTGCCTGGTAATGTTTCATAGGTATCACAGCGTTATTTGTCTTCTCAGATGTCCTGCTTGCTGAGGTTGTCACCTGTATGGTCGTTTTTCCTTTGATGTCTAATAAAAGGGTTTGTGAGATATCATGTAAACATTGGTGTCGTTGTATACCTTTCACTCGGTGAACTGTGTCAATTTACAGAACGCATCTTACTTAGGTGAGGTGCTTGGTGGGTGATGAGTTACTCACACATGGCGAAGACATTTCCTCTTTGCTCGGCCATTTCAGATAGAATATAGAGGGCCAAGCAAAAGACCAAGGAGGAAGGCCAGACTACAACTGCTGTCCGTCAAAACTTTCGACATTTTGTTGTCCTGAGGACTCTAAACTGTCACCAACTTCTCATTCAATTGTTGACTGCATTGACCGTTATTAAGCCAGCAGATGGCAGAGTTCAACAATTGCTTGAGGCCTCAAGAAGTGAGCCTTCTCAGTGAAGTGAATAGCCATATGGCTTCAGTGATGTATGGGGCTTCATTTGGGTCTTTCATAACTTGGTGGTTGAAGCAAGTGATCCACTGTGCCGGCCCCTGACAGAGGTACAGTAGCTGATAAGGGAAAAAAAGTGAAGACATGTTGCGACACTTAATAGAGTATTCCAAAAACTTAATTAGAGCATTCATCAGTTAAAACATCATCATTAAAATCTAAATATTTGTCAAGATTCTACTAAATATACTCAAAGCTTAGAACAAACATTGATTCTTTAGAGTGTACCCAACAAAAGAAAAGTCAGCATCAACTTGAAACTGCTCCTAACAACAGGACACAAGCAGCAATAACATCATAACCGCCCTGCCAAATTGAACTCGATAACAGCCTCTGTGAATTGATTTTAACTGTTAATTGATGTTAATTCTGGAGTGTTTTTACATGAATGTGATCATGTAAGGCTTACATAGGACAAACCATTTCAGAGGAAAATAAGGCTTACTAGGTTACATCCAGCATTACTAATTGTGTCATTTATTCCCATATTGACCAAGAAAGGGGAAAAAATAAAGAAGTTAAAAATGCCATCATGTAAAAAAAAAAAAAAAAAAAAACAATAATCAATACATGAGGACAAGAGTGGATATGTTTCAGTAACTTGAGGCTGGATGATTCTTTTATGAACATCCAGCAACTTTGATAAAGTTATCCATAAAAACAAAACATGTTGCTACAGTGTACGGAAAAACAAATTTACTAGCATAAACTCCAAATTTCTGGCAGAGATCATTTACAGGACAAACAACATCTTTTACTACTTATATAAATTCCAGTGAAACTTGAATCCCAAGACTTGATTGAATCCTGTCTAAAAATCTTTCCCACACAAAAGAAATTAACACAGAAACAGTTGTGTCATTGGAATAGTTAGACTCATCCACAACAGTACAGAGGAGACATTCAGAGCGTGTTTTATGCTGTGAATTTTCTCCCCAGACTTCATCGTCTCTGTGTGTGCCTATGTATCTGTGGGTGTGCACGCGGCGTGCTCACGCTTGTCCACTTAGTGGCTGCCCTCCTCCACTTCTTCCACCAGTTCTACCAAAGCAGCATGACGATTGGCCTGCGAGCCTTCGTTGAATAAAACCCTCTTGATCACACCAGACTTGGGTGCTCGGATAGTGTGCTGCAGAGCAGAGGTAGGAATCATCACCATGACGCTAAAACTCACACTAACACACACTCGTCAGAAACAGGCTGGTAAGAGTAAACTAAGTATCTGGGTAGGAAGGAATCCCTTACTTCCATCTTCATAGCGATCATGACCATGAGAGGATCTCCTGCAGCAACTTTGTCACCTGCTTTCACAAAAACCTGAACACAGCAAAATGCAAAAATTAAGTGTTTTGCCCACACTTCTCAGTCTGTGTTTGCTTCATAAAATAGCTTCAATCTCAACAAAGGAATTCTGGCAATCTGTCTGTCATTGAGTTCTGTGATGTTAGTAGACCGCAGCTGGAACATGAGAGTTGATGATGCACCGCCAAACATCTGGATCCTGCTCCTGATCGGCATGCTCTGTATCATACCTGTCTCTGCCTCTACCAACCCAACCAGTCAAGGCAGATGGCCACCCAACTGTTTAATTTCTGTTAGAGGGGAATTTGTCCTCAGCACTGTTGGTTAAACGCGCCTGGAGATAACTTGTGTTGTGATTTGGCGCTATACAAATAAAACAGAATTTAATCAAATTGATTGTTTCTAATGGGGTATATGTTGAGTCTCTTTGTGTTAATATTACAGAGTTTGAATGTTTGAATGTTAAGGAGCTATACCTGCACCATCTAGGAAAGCCTGTTGGGGTAACTTCTGTCATGATTTGGCACAATACAAATGAAACTGAATTGAATTGTTTGCAAGACCAGAAAAATGTGAATGCGAAATTATGAGGACCAGACTGCTTCTACCTTGGCCATCAGCACTACTGTTAAAAAGAGACATTACCAAAGACATTCCTTACAATATGAATATGAAATCTAACCTTCTCTATCGTTCCTGTCATGGGGGCCAAAGCTCCACCCTGAGCAGCTGATCCATCAACACCAGCCAAATACTTGGGCACAGGAATAGAGACCTCTGAGGGTCCCTCCTGTAACGAGAAACAAAAATTCTTTGTGGCCTAATATTTTAAGAAATACCAAACAGAGAAGAAAATCATATCCTTGATTATTGCACAATTTCTTACACCAGTTGCCCCATCTGTTTCTATTTTCATAAGATCTATGGAACTTCATAAGCTCTGCAGAGGCATTCTGTGTCTTCAAAGGCACATTAAGATTATCCAATCACTTTCCAAGTCTGTGATGTCCTATCATTTAAATCTTAAAGCAAACAGCTTTTTTGCTATTAAATCAACATCACTTTTTCCCCAAATCAAATCCTCACTCCTTAACTCCCCAAGTGCTTCCCCCTTTCCACTGTGTTTCATTTACATAATCACTGCAGGACCAACTACAACAACTCAGACATAGTAGCAAGGGTTGACAGTAGTGATTGTATCCATAAATCTAAACCACAACTCAGCTGTCTCACTGTCTGTAGCGAAACATACCAATGAGAACAGGTGCACTGTGTTGTCCAGTATGACCAGTTTAGGTCTGGACTTTCTGCCATTAACAAAGCAGTGCAGGAATGTTAATCCAGACTCCTCCTCCAGCTCCCCTGTCACATGATAGTTGGCTTCACCAATCTGTGTAAAAAAAAAAAAACTGATCTCCTGTAATCTTGACAGTTACCTAAATGTCCAACTATTAGTTCCAACAATTCAATGTCTCACCCTTATTTTATTAAATCATCAAGAGATTATTGTTGTTATGATTATTATTGTTAAAATGAAATCATTAGTGTAGTGGTTTTGTCAAAAGAGCACAAAGAACACAGAAAGGTACACTTGGTTAATAAAGCAGACCATAATGATTGTACTTTTAAACGTCATGAAAAACAATTTCGAGGCCGGAAAGTCCTGCTCACCTGCATCGTGTAGCTTCCATCTTTATTGTAAATTACCATCATATCAACTTCTACAACACAAAAAGGTTTTGGATAATGTGAGGTTTTGGATAAATGACAAATGGAATAATTTCCATTTGTCCTTGTAAAAATAACTAATTTCAATCACTTGCATCTCAACTGTAAAACAAGCAGGACGAATGAAGGCAACAATATAGGATGGTGAGGAGGAATTTGGCTTTACTTTAAGCTTATCAGAGTGACAGCTTGACAGAGGTTATTCCTGGGACTGTGCAGTCGTTTTTCTAGAAACAAAAATCTTTACCAATGAAGGCAAATGCATTACAAGTCTGCCCAGACAGGATAATGGGTCTGACAGTTTACCAATAATTATTGTTTAGAGCCTTGCTGCTGTCTTTATGACTTCATCTGTGTTGATATGTCACTCTGAGGCATCATAACTTCCCTACAGCGCCAACAACATATTTTATTATCTTCTTCAGCAGATGGCAGCAGAGATATCAGCACGCCTTCTACTTACTTCTGTCTCCCAGCTGCAGCACAATGTTCCTGTTAAACTCCATATTGCTTCTCCAGCCACTGCCAGACCCAAATGGAGAGAAGGGGTCTGACAAACACACAAATGATGGACAATTAATTACCGAGAATAGCATCATTAATTGTCTTGAAAGCAACTACATTTTCTTGCTGATCTTCTCACCATTGGATGTTTGCGTGAACTCATGGCTATGTTTCCTCTCCTGGAGCACCAGACCTAGGGCTGCTTGGCAAATTGTGACCCCACAGGGCACTCTTGGAGCAGAGAGGAGATCATCATAGTGTCGAGGGATGAAACTTGTGCTCACGTTTCCTGCCTCAAACTCTGGGTGGCCAGAGAGACTCAGCAGAAAGTCGATGTTTGTGTTCAGGCCTACAATCTGCAGGCAAGAGTTTGACATTTCATGGAAAGTTACCTGCACAATTCTATGATTCAGAGTTAATTATTGTAAATGTCAAATTACATATCACAGAGATGAGTGTTTGTTCCATCGACCTGCAATAGAATTGTTTTCATGTATCATGTTCATATGTACATTATCTGTGCCATTTGTGCATTTTCGGTCCACCACACACACATTTACCTTTTAGAAATATACATCCAAACCTGATTTATTGCTCTCAATCACAACAGATATTATTCAAGCAGCAATCATCATCAATAGTGGTGGAAATTGGCACGTTTCTAACGTGCCAATTTCTTCACGCCTCTAAATTCAATTCACTGCACATCCGATCAGCAAGTGACAGATTCAAGTCTTGAATCAATGCCTACTGGTGCCAAGAGTAAACAGCTTTGATTTGTGAAAATATATATATTTTTTATAGTATACTGCCTACAAGATAAAGATGTGTGATAACCTTGTCTATGCGTCTTACATTGTACTGTAGTAAGCCGTAGCGTAGTCTCTTCAATGCAGCCGATCGGTCCTCACCCCAAACCACTAATTTGGCAATCATGGGATCATAATGCACAGAAACCTCATCCCCTGGAAACATATAAAGTGGATATCAGTAACAGACACGTATGAGAATAATTCTTTAATAATTCTATAAATTCAATGTACCCTCCCTGACTCCGGTCTCTATGCGTGTGTGATCATCTGGTGGAGGGGTCGACAGGTGCAATAGAGGCCCAGCCCCTGGCAAGAAATCGTTATTGGGGTCCTCTGCATAAATGCGAGCTTCAAATGAGTGTCCATTCAAGATGATTTCATCCTGTAGTAAAGGCAACCGCTCCCCCGCTGCCACCTGGGGATTGCATTGAGTATGAACAACAATACCTTCACAGGTCTTTTAATTTACCATGTTTTTTGCACCATAGGGCGCACTTAAAACCCTTAAATATTGGCAGTGCGTCTTATAATCCAGTGCGTCTTACGTATGAAGTTTTGACATGCTTTCTGACCTCAAACCATTTTAATTTAATACACAGCGCTACAAAATCTGTCAAAATGTTTTGGTGCGACAAAGTCGCGCCAGAAAGGATTGATTGCCGGTCCATTCCCAGCTGACACAAGGATGTTGTCGAAAGTCGGTCCTATATATGTTGCAACGTTAGACAGCGTTCGATAATTAATTACGAGGTGCTGGCAAGCAACCACCATCCAACATCTGGTCAGTATCACCTTACTATAAGATGTCAAGCCAACAGTTTTTGACATTTACCAAATTTTCAAATCTATATCATACTTAAATCATAATCAAATGTTGGAATACAACGTTGTTCTAACACCAAACTAACTTTGGGTGTCCGCTAGCATTGGCAACAATGACGCAATCAGAGAGCAGTACCTAGGACGCTTACCTCCACCACTTTTTGTAATACTGACACATACTGCGTTTCGACATAATATAACTGCATGGGCAAAGGAATTTGCGCCAACTGCTCTCAGAACTTTCAAAAAAAACTAAATCATCGCTGAACAGCCAAATCACACCAGCGAGACTGGAGACTGACAAGAGGGAGCCCTGCATGTTTGATGGTCGAATTTGCCAAACTGTTAAACCCAGACACTGAAGATGAGGAATTTCATGGATTTGTGGAAGACAAATGATTAAAAACATGAGCATATTTTTCCGTATTTGTTGTATAACTACACAATATTTGTTATTGTGAATGAGGTGAGTGCAGTCTGTCTCACTTGACTATTTTGTTTCGCTTTATGAATTATATGTGTGTGTGATATATTTCATCATGCGCCTTATGACCCTGTGCACCTAATGTATGAAAATAGACCCGTTCATTGATATTGTGCATGTTACCACGTGCAACTGGCACAAGTTGTGCATGTAATATTTTTAAGTATGAGATTCGTAATATGATATGGTATCAATTAAATTTTTTCAAGCACTCTCACCCTTAGCTGCCACTCTACCAGGTCGGTTCCTGTGATCATCTCAGAAACTGGATGTTCAACCTGCAGCCTAGTGTTCATTTCCATGAAGTAGAAGTTATGCTGGCTGTCCATTATGAACTCCACTGTCCCTGGTTGGAGAATCACAAGAAATTATATTACATTTCATTAATTCCATCTGTTTTTATTTCACTTTTCTTGTGAACACCTTATTTCTGAAAATAATGTACAATAACAATGACTATGATAATGTTCAGTTAAATAACTATGTTTGTGTTGAGAAAACATTAGGGTTGGGTAAATATTGAATAATCGATGCATCAAAATCACCACATCCCCAAATGATTCCATATCAATTCAGCAATCCCTCTGAATCGATTCACCTGTTGGCCAGTGGGAACACTGGGCGCAACATCTTGTTAAAAGTGTTTTATGGGCGGAAGATGCAGGCATCTAAACAACAACAAAATTGCGAGCGGTGGGAAAAGATCTCGTTTGGACTCACTTTCAATTGTCATAGAAATCCATAGCACACGAACAAGACAAAAGTAAGGGAGAGCGCAACTTGTGCAGGGTAGAATTTAAGTGCGTGAGTAACGCGACGAACTTGAGGAGCCACTCACGCCAGGAGTCAGCAACCCGAACTGTTGAAAGAGCCATATTGGACCAATAAAACATAAAACAAAAAAAATTAAAAGCCTTATATAAGCCTTGCTCCGGGAGCCACTAGGACGGCGCTAAAGAGCCAAATGCACTTCCAGAACCACGAGTTGCCAACCCCTGACTTGAACCAACACCATGCCAATGCTCTACATTACAACAACACGGGGGGAGGACTGTTGATCTGACATAGACCCATCTCGACAAAACTTGTGTCTGCAATTTACCGCCAAGCTCTGTCCTTGCTCAAAAGACAGCAGAGTCCGTGGCCGTCTTCATTTGCAAAAAGACCTTCAATCCTACTGTGTCCTAGAGTATCAAGGTTTTAAGAAGACATTACAGACTATGGAACCACGCAATACCAACTCCAAAACACATAACTGTGTGACTGTGAATATCACAATGTGCAGGAGGAAATATATTTTAGTTACACAGACTTTACTTTTTCATTTTGATAAAGATACGTCAAGTTTGTTTTTACTTTTGTCTAAATTTGCACAAGCGAGCTGTTATGGTGCTGCCTGCCAATGTTTTATTTTCAGATGTTTTATTGTTCTAATGTGCTGTGCAGTACGTAACATACCACATGTGTGGACATGAGGATAAAAAATAAAAAACAGGCTGTGTAAATTATTTGTATATTCCTATTTACAGTACTTTTTTTTTTATTCATATTTCCCCCTCCCTGAGCTCCCACCTTACCGTGGTGGAGGGGTTTGAGTGCCCGAATGATCCTAGAGTTAAGGTGTTAGGGCGCCCCCCTAGGTAGGGTCTCAGATAAAGGGTCAGACTAAGAGCAGCTCCAGACCCCCTATGAAGAAAAGACAACAAAGGAAGCATATATTGCCAGGACCTGCGTCACTGGGGCCCCACCCTGGAGCCAAACCCGGGGTTGAGGATCGACAGCAAGCACCTGGTGGCTGAGCTTCTGCTCACTGGGCTCGGCCGGGCTCAGCCTGAAAAGGCAACGTGGGCCTAGCCCTCCCGTAGGCTAACCACCCGCAGGAGCGGCCACAAGGGGTTGGTGCATTGTGGTATGGGAAGCGGTCAGTGATCAGCCTCAACGACCTAACCCTCGGACAGATCAGCTAGCTTTCGTAACATGGAATGTCACTTCACTGGCAGGT
This sequence comes from Carapus acus, assembly GCA_900312935.1. Classification (NCBI taxonomy): domain Eukaryota; kingdom Metazoa; phylum Chordata; class Actinopteri; order Ophidiiformes; family Carapidae; genus Carapus; species Carapus acus. The sequence goes on along the minus strand of OMPJ01008881.1, from coordinate 3,161 downwards.
AAGGAGCCCTAGCTGGCGCGGGAAGTGGAGCGTTTCAGACTAGAGATAGTCTGGCTCACTTCTACGCACAGTCTGGGCTCTGGATCCCAACCTCTTGAGAGAGGCTGGAGTCTATTCCACTCTGGAGTTGTCCGTGGGGAGAGGCGGCAAGCGGGAGTGGGCTTAGTTGTAGACCCCCAGCTCAGGTGTCACATATTGGGGTATTCCTCGGTGAATGAGAGGGTTGTATCCCTGCGCCTTCTGGCAGGGAACAGGTCTCTCTCACTGTTGTTTCAGCATATAGGCCAGACATCAGCGCGGACTACCTAGCCTTCTTGGATGTCCTCGCAGGGGCACTAGACTGCACCCCATCTGCAGTTCTGCAGTTCTCCATTGTTCTACTGGGGGACTTAAACGCCTACGTGGGCAGTAACAGTGGAGGAGTGTGATTAGGAGGAACAGCCTGTCTGACCTGAACCTCAGTAGTGTTTTGTTGCTGGAATTCTGTGCTAGCCACACTTCGTCAATAACAAACACCATGTTTGAACATAAGGGTGTCCATCAGTGCACTTAGCACCATGACACCCTAGGCCAGAGGTCGATGATCGATTTTGTAATCGAAGCATCTGACTTCCGGCCGCATGTCTCAGACACTCGGGTGAAGAGAGGGGCTGAGCTGTCAACCAATCACCATCTGGTGGTGAGTTGGATCCACTGGCGGGAGTGGAAGCCCGATAGACCCGGCAGGTCAAAACGTATTGTGAGGGTCTGCTGGGAACGTCTGGCAGAGCCCACCATCAGAAAGATCTTCAATTCCCACCTCCGGAAGAACTTCAATCAGATCCAGAGGGAGGCTGGAGACACAGAGGGCCGAGTGAACCATGTTTTCCACATTTATTGTTGAAGCAGCAGCCTGAAACTGTGGCCTTAAGGTGCCTGTACTGTGCCTGTCGTGGCAGCAATCCCCGACACCAGAAGTAAGGGATGCTGTCAAGCTGAGGAAGGAAGCCTTCCAGACTAACCTGGCTTGTGGGTCTCCTAAGGCAGCTGACAGGTGCCAACAGGCCAAACAGCTCAGGCTGTCGTGGAAGCAAAAACTCGGGTCTGGGAGGAGTTCGAGGAGGCCATGGAGGAGGTTCTGGCAACCCATCCAGCACCTAAGGGAGGGAAAGCAGTGCCCTACCAACACTGTTTACGGTAAAGTAGCTGCTGAGCTCAACTGGGGATGTGGTCAGGCGGTGGTCAGAATACTTCGAATCTCCTCAATCCCACTGGCATGTCTTCCACAGAGGAAGCAGAGGCTGGGAACTCAGAGGTGGATTCGTCCATCACCCAAGCAGAAGTCACAGAGGTGGTTAAAAAGCTCCACGTTGGCAAGGTGCCGGGGGCGGACGAGATCCGCCCTGAGTACACCAAGTCTCTGGGTGTTGCAGGACTGTCATGGCTGACATGCCTCTGCAACACTGCATGGCAGTTGGGAAAACTGCCCCTGGACTGGAAAAGTGGGGTGGTGGTCCCTCTGTTTAAGAGGGGGGACCTAAGGGTGTGTTCAAACTACAGAGGAATCACACTCCTCAGCCTCCCCGGGAAAGTCTGTTCCAGGTTACTGCAGAGCAGAATCTGGCCAATATTCGAAACTCAGATCCAACAGGAACAATGCGGATATCATCCTGGCCGTGGAGCACTGGACCAGCTCTACACTCTCCGTAGAGTGCTGAAGGGATCATGGAAGTTTGCCCAACGAGTCCTCATGTTGTTGTTGGTGCTGTGTGGAGAGTGCTCCGGGAGTATGGAGTCTATGGCCCATACTAAGAGCTATATTAAGGGCTGTTCGGTCTCTGTACGACCAGAGCAGGAGCTTGGTTCTCATTGCCAGTACTGAGTCAGACCTGTTTCCAGTTCATGTTGGTCTCCAGCAGGGGTGCCCTTTGTCACCAGTCCTGTTCATAATTTATACAGTATGGATAGGATTTCTAAGTGCAGTCTGGGGCTGGCGGGTGTCCAATTTGGGGACCACAGGATCTCATCACTGCTTTTTGCAGATGATGTTGTCCTGCTGGCGCCCTCAGACCAGGACCTCCAGCATGTGCTGGGGCGGTTTGCAGCTGAGTGTGAGATGGCCGAATGACAATCAGCACCTCTAAATAAATCTGAGGCCATGGTTCTCGACCGAAAAAAGGTGGCTTGCACTCTCCGGATAGGAGACGAGATCCTGCCTCAAGTGGAGAAGTTCAAGTATCATGTGGTCTTGTTCACGAGTGAGGGTTGAATGGAACGGGAGATTGATTGATGAATCGGTACAGTGACAAGTAATGCGGTCGATGTACTGGTTCAGCATGGTAAAGAAGGAGCTGAGCTGGAGGGCAAATCTCCCTATTTACCGGTCAATCTTCATCCCTATCCCTACATCCCTCACCTATGGTCATGAACTTTGGGTCAAAACTGAAAGGACAAGGTCTCCGGGTACAAAATGATACGAAATGAATTTCCTCTGCAGGGTGGCAGGACGAACCCTACGAGATAGGGTGAGGAGTTCTACCACGTGGGAGGAGCTCAAAGTAGAGCCACTGCTCCTCCACACCAAGAGGAACCAGTTGAGGTGGCTCGGACATCTTTTCCTGATGCATCCTGGACGCCTTCCCAGGGAAATGTTCCAGGCATGTCCCATTGGGAGGAGGCCCCGAGTAAGACCCATGGCGTGCTGCAGGGACTATGTCTCCCAGCTGGCCTGGGAACACCTCGGGATCCTCCAAGAGGAGCTGGAGGAGGTGTCTGGGGAGAGGGAGGTCTGGGATTCCCTCCTGAGACTGCTGCTCCTGCCACCCGGCCCCGGTTAAGCGGCACAGGATGGATGGATATTCCTATTTCTTCCGGAATTGAATCTTAGCATTTAAATCAATCCATCACATGGTCCATCCCTTATCCATCACATGATCCATCCCTTGTCGTGGGGTGGTGGCTTGAGTGCCTCCGTGACCCATGGAGCTATGCCAGCGGGTGCGTAAGCACCTAGAAGGGACTCCCATGCTGGACAGGTCGAAGGGTAGAGGTGAGACAAATTGGACCACCTCACCCTCAGAGGTTAAATGGGTTGGCGTAGGGCCAACAACCTTACCCATAAAAAAAGCAAGTTACAGAGGCATCAACGACAACTCGAAACCATCATGGCCTGGGAAAGGAGG
>OMPJ01008878.1:10187-28579 GCA_900312935.1 Carapus acus | reverse complement strand
ATCAAAACTATGAATTAACACATGTGGAATTATATACTTAACAAAAAAGTGTGAAACAACTGAAACTATTATATTCTAGGTTCTTCAAAGTAGCCACCTTTTTGCTTTGATGACAGCTTTGCACACTCTTGGTATTTTCTCCGTCAGTTTCATGAGGTAGCCTCCTGGAATTGTATTCCAACAGTCTTGAAGGAGTTCCCAAAGGTGCTTAGCACTTGTTGGCCCTTTTGCCTTCACTCTGCGGTCCAGCTCACCACAAACCATCTCCATTGGGTTCAGGTCAGGTGACTGTGGAGGCCAGGTCATCTGGCGCAGCACCCCATCACTCTCCTTCTTAGTCAAATAGCCCTTACACAGCCTGGAGGTGTGTTTGGGGTCATTGTCCTGTTATAAATGATGGTCCAACTAAACGCAAACCGGATGGAATAGCATGCTGCTGCAAGATGCTGTGGTAGCCATGCTGGTTCAGTATGCCTTCAATATTGAATAAATCCCCAACAGTGTCACCAGCAAAGCACCCCCCACACCATCACACCTCCTCCTCCATGCTTCATGGTGGGAACCAGGCATGTAGAGTCCATCCGTTCACCTTTTCTGCGTCACACAAAGACACGGCGGTTGGAACCAAAGATCTCAAATTTGGACTCATCAGACCAAAGCACTGATTTCCACTGGTCTAATGTCCATTCCTTGTGTTCTTTAACCCAGACAAGTCTCTTCTGCTTGTTGCCTGTCTTTAGCAGTGGTTTCCTAGCAGCTATTCTACCATGAAGGCCTGATTCACACAGTCCCCTCTTAACAGTCGTTCTAGAGATGTGTCTGCTGCTAGAACTTTGTGTGGCATTGACTTGGTCTCTAATCTGAGCTGCTGTTAACCTGCGATTTCTGAGGCTGGGGACTCGGATGAACTTATCCTCCGCAGCAGAGGTGACTCTTGGTCCCCCTTTCCTGGGGTGGTCCTCATGTGAGCCAGTTTCTTTGTAGCGCTCGATGGTTTTTGCAAATGCACTTGGGGACACTTTCAAAGGTTCCCAATTTTTTGGACTGACTGGCCTTCATTTCTTAAAGTAATGAAGGCCACTCGTTTTTCTTTACTTAAGCTGCTTTTTTCTTGCCATAATACAAATTGTAACAGTCTATTCAGTAGCACTATCAGCTGTGTATCCACCTGAATTCTGCACAACACAACTGATGGTCCATACCCCATTTATAAGGCAAGAAATCCCACTTTTTAAACCTGACAGGGCACACCAGTGAAGTGAAAACCATTTCAGGTGACTACCTCTTGAAGCTCATCAAGAGAATGCAGAGTGTGTGCAAAGCAGCAATCAGAGGAAAAGGTGGCTACTTAGAAGAAACTAGAATATAAGGTGTATTTTCAGTTGTCTTACACTTTTTTGTTAAGTACATATTTCCACATGTGTTAATTCATAGTTTTGATGCCTTCAGTGTGAATCTACAACGTCAATAGTCATGAAAAGAAAGGAAACTGATCAAATGAGAAGGTGAGTCCAAACGTTTTTGTCTCTACTGTATGTGTATTGTATATTGTATGTTAAAAATGGTTGAAACTAATCAAGTAAAAATGCTTGTGTACCTGTGGATAGAAAGCTCCTTTGGTGGAAGTGGAGCTGCTGGACGACGCCCCAGTCACATGGTTCCTATCATATAGAGGAGCTCCACTACTGCTGCTACCCATCAAGCTAACTGAAGTCATGATAGATTTTCCACAGGAAATTCCTGAAAAGAGCCGAACTCTGGTTTTACAATGCAACTCTATGAATAATGCAGAGCCCTGCATTACTTAAACACTTCTTGTCAGAACAGTGCAATACAATGTGGTATAATCATTACAGTGTGATAAAATTATGGCTACATGACGATGAAATGTATGTGAACGTGGACATGCCACTATTAAAATGAAGAAAACCAATTAAAATATGAAAGAAGAAATATTACCTTGGAAAGTGCCATGCTGGGAGCTGATGGGTGCCATGAAATTCAGAGGTACATGGGGCGTACCACTGATGTATTCATTGGGAAAACTTCCACTTGGGCCTTTGTAATGTTTACATACTACACGCTGACAAAGAAAATAGGCACCCCCAACCAAAACAACTAGCAGAATGATGGCAATTACTGGGCCAATAGTAGAGGAACTGGACGGGAACTCTGTCGAGAGAAGCACGTGACACTGATGAGAATGTTTAAAACCACAAAATAATGTTTGCAAGCATGAAATTCTGTGTGATGGGAATTCCTTCAATTGGAAAAGTTCAGAGCATTTTGTAAATCTGTAAATCAACACATGTGTACATATTGTGCACACATTCAAATGAAAATGGTTTCATTGACGGGCAAATGAGATATGAAAGCACATTACAGCATTGAGGTGATGGGCGCTGGTCTCAGTAAGGTCAAAATTCTGGAGATAATTTTGGAACCTACACTGACAACCACTGAGTCATTCAGTATGTGTGTCACAAGTAAGTGAACAACACTTACTTGTTACACATATATGACCATCTTGTATATGTAAAGGAACATTGACAAATACTTCAATGCTATTATACTTCACTGTAGGTCTCAAGATCCATAATTTGAAATCGCTGACATTGTTTCCGTGACGTCTTGACGTCAATCTTGTTTCACCCATCACTCAATATGTACTGTATCTTGAGAGCTGAGGCAAACAAGATGGGTAACGCACTAAAAAAGTATGTATTTATCGTTTAAGCACAGTCTGAATCTGATACAGACATTCCCCGGAATAATTCCCCGACTGAAAACCTTGACTAATGACAAAAACTTTGTCATTACCACAAGCGAGCTCATCTGATCCGTCAAGACAGTCTGAGTAGTTGTCACAATGCTGTTTCTTTGCGATACATCTGTTGTCTCCACAATGGAACTGATTGGGAGGACAGATTGCTGGAAAATGTATAGACATAGCAGAGGAGTATTAATGGACGGTGTGTTATCCCATGTGATGAGCACCAAATGCATTATGTCAAATCATTTAAATTATTACTCATAGATACAACTGCTTGGAGCCTTTTAAGATGCTTTGTCATCATATGTGAACATACCCTCACAGTCCTGTTCGTCAGAGTGATCGGCACAGTCTGGTTCTCCATTGCAACGCTTTTGTGCATCAATGCAGCCTCCTTTATCACACTGGAACTGGAAGGCTGAGCATACTGGACAGTTTTCCTCATCACTACTGTCGTCGCATTCAGCATAGCCATCACAACGCCATGCTAAAGGAATACAGTCGATCTCACCTGTGGAGCAGGTGAACTGCTCTGAGGAGCAGGTGGGAGGCTCTGGCAGCCACCAGGAAAACAGTTTTGGGATGTTAATGATTGTTATTTAGTAGTTAGACAGTCAGACAGATTTGCATACAGATTAGTTTGTTTTTGTAAACAGACAGTTTCACTGCAGTATCAGTTCAGAATGTAATATTGCATGGCAAACATTATCACATCTATCATATGACAAAATATCTAGCCCTGCATTTACAATACACTTTGGTGAATAAGGATGAGGCATAAGACACAGATACAGTTCAGAATATCAACATCACAACTTCGAAGAAAACAGCATTCACCTTGAAAATTAGCAATACTGTGACAAAATATACAGCATCCATATTAGACTCATAACAGACCTAAATGTAACAGTAATTCTAACACTTCTTTTTAAATTTTCTGTAGTATCCATACTATGGATGCGAGGAACAGAAAACACAGACTAATCATTCGCAGTCAATTTCAAGGGGTGTTGTTTACCTCCACAGTCAAGGAGGTCCTGCAGTAAAACTAGGTGCATAGGACAGGAGCATCGTGGCGTGCCATCTCCTTTTGTGATGCAGATGTGTGAACACCCTCCGTTGTTTCGTGAACATGGATGGGATGCTGGGGAAAGGACATCAGAAAATGAGGCATGAATGAATGTGTTATCAAATGGGATTTGTGTGGTGCCACTTTACTTACTACTAACATCAGTTAGCATTAACCTGAACTCCCGATATTTGGTGTTTTGATACGTACTTTTTTGATACCTATTTACTTTACCATGAGACTGACATGCTCTGTTTTTTTTTTTTTACAACAACATGGTTTTCACAGGGCCCCATTTGATGCAAGAAGAATCTGTAAAATCTGATCTAGGCTCAACCACATTGTAGGAAAAACCTTTTCAGTTGTGAGCATGGCAATGGTTTTTCAGCATTTCTTTTACTAGTTTCCTAAATCTAACGTAACACTAGTCTCGAAGTCACTTCACACATGGCTCTTGGAAAGTTCTTAGCTGCTGCTGCAAGTCATGATTGCAGTATTGCTATGTCTTTATACCGTCATTCCCCTTTTGTGCCAACTGTAAACTGTTATGTGTTTGAATGGGGTGGCGGTGGCTCAGTCTGTGGGTACAAATTGATAAATCCCATGCTTTGTGTTTGAAAGTTTGTACGTACTGTATTGTGTACACACATATCTGTGGATACACATGATTGATAAATCAGGTCCCTGGTGTCAACATCGGTGTCCAATGATACAAAATTTAGGGCAGCATACAGTCTTCAAGATCTGCAAGCTACACTGGGCCACAAACCCTCTTTCTTCTCAACCCTACAGTACATATTGTCTCCCCTACCATAAGCGCCAGCATTGACCAATGTGATGCAGTTTTATTGCTACTAATATGCATAATCATACATTTATTTCATATTATTCATTATTGTAATCTTAAGATGCATGATTATTATAATCATTATCTATTATTGTAATCTTAAAACGCATAATCATTACATGTCTTCCATTATCATAATCATTCAAATCATATTTAAATTGTACCTTTTTTGTATGATTCAGTTCTATCTATCATAGTTGTGCTATTAGGGAATGCAGTACTATCGTGGTTCTTTTTGACTGTAAGGTGCAGTTCTATCATGGTTCTTTGGGCTGTAAATCTCTCCACAATGGTTCTTTTAGGTATAACATTAGTTAAGTGGTGTAATCCCATTGTGATTACAATGTGGTGCTGGTTTGTGGTGTTTGAATTTTGACGTCTGTTTTGCTCATATACTTTGAGCGCCCCTTCCTCTGATAAGAAGGAAACTGCCCATTTCTGTCATGAATAGAGTCTTTTTTTTCCCACCTGAGACCAAGTTTTGGCCCTGATTAGTGTTCCTCTTTCCTGCCCCGCCCTATCACACCCCTGAGTCAACCATTCAATCAGCTGGCAACTTGAGTAAACAGACAGCTACTTGACCTCATCTGTGCCTAAACTAAAGTTGCCAGATTGTAATGAATTCTCCAGTGTTTTTTCCTGCTCAAGTTTTGCCAGTTTCGACCTTGCCTGTCCCTGTTCTCAATTGTGTCTCCTTTACTGCCTGATCCTTCTCTCTGCCTGACCCTGCTCTCCTGTCCTTCCAAATAGACTTGTCACCCATCTAAAACCATGATTTGGTCTTGCCCGATTCAGTCTCGGTCATCGTGTGCTGGGTTTATTTGTTGTGTGTTAGCTTTAGCCTAGCATTAATCTTAGGCACTGCACTGTCACCTGCCATTGATGTAATAATAAAAGACCTGTCTAGGGTTGAGGGTCGAGGTACAGGAGCATCTCCTGACACTCTCTAACAGATCCTTGAGTCTGGTTGAGAACAAGAGTTTCCTCTCCACTCTATCCTACACGTCTCAGCTACGCTGTCTCTGGAGACTTCACTAACAAACAGTATGGTATCGGCTGAGATATCGCTCTGTATTGTAACACAAAAAAACTGCTTTTATCTCAGTTTGATCTCCACATTGAACTTTGCAACAAAACAATACAAAATACACATAAGAATCGACACTTAGATAACTACTATAAAACTGACAACACTGCCTGTGACCTGGATATACTGGTCTGGTTACTTGAACATACTAATTGCACATACATACTGTACATTGAACATATATATCTATATCAGTGCAATAACTGCTAACGTGCCACATCATCACAATGCAGTATTTCCAGCAGCATGGGAGCATTGTATGAGTGATAGAATTTATATGGGTGGGCAGGGTGTCAGGTGGACAGAGGGATTAAAATGGCCAATTGCTGTTGCTCAGTCACTCTGAGTCTGATGCTCCTTAATGTACATGTAATGTAATAATGTACATATTGTGTGTTTACATTGTTATGTGTTATGAAACTCTCCTTCTTTTCTCTTCTTCTTTGTCTATTTGAAATATTTACACCGGAATGCAGCACCTTAGTTTCATTACACAATTCAATTGCTGTAATGACAATAAAAGATTCCTGATTCCAGGAAATTTTAAAAATTAGATTCATTCATGTTTGACAGAGGAGAGTGTGCTGCTTTTCAACCGCAGAAATGCTCATCAATTTGGTACACATCTATCAACGCTTACAAAGACATAACACATTTTCTGAATTTCACATTCTGAATGGAAAAGTTGTTACCATACCAAACTCTTGGGAGTCCATTTGTTCCACAGCATGGATTGATGTCAGGTATGATATTCGACCTTGTATTCGAGTCCGCCCATCTCCTGTCACTTTGTCCACTCTCTCGATCATCTGCTGCTGCCGGTCGATCCAATACAGATGGTTGCCATGAACAGTAAGTCCCATTGGCTGGAGAATATTGGAATCCTGGAGAATGATTCTATTGGCTCCTGTTGGACATAATTCAAGTCTCTATGATTTTCATTGAAATTATTGTATACATACTTTATACCAATTATGAGAAGTTCACTTCTTAGCCTAATGAGCTTTTGTGCCGGTCCCAATAGGGTAAATTATGTGGGTTGTAACTGTTTTGCTCCTGGCGTAAAGCTTATGGCACGTTTATGGAACCCTAACCCTAACTCTCATATGACTGTCTTTTGGAGCAATTGGTATGTTGGAGAGGGGATGAGGAGGTACTGAGTAGATAAGGTGAGAGAGAGGACATCAAAAGGACAGATGATAGTTGATTTAGCAAATATGACTGAAACTGCAGTAGTAAGTCCGTAATTCCAGAAGAGGATAGACCATAGGGTGACTTATGAGAGTAGAGGAAGGTGCACACAGGTTGATTATTTCCCGGACAGAAGATGTGAAAGCAAGATGGCAGCACGCACAAACGCAGCGGCCGGGTATTCTTCATTCCGGTGTTTTGTTTTGTTAATGTTTTGTTGATGTATATTTTATTTATACTCACCATCCCCAAAGTCTGCCGGGTCAGTGACATTTACAGCTGGCATGAACCTCTTAACATTAGGTTCGCAGCGACAGAAGTATTTCCCTCGAGTTTCTCTGTTCCCACATCTTACCAGCAGACAAAGCGAGGAGTCCTAGCTCCCCCTGGATCGTCCCCACGGGGGAACGACGGCGATGGCGAATGGAGAGGGAAGCAAGGAGGCTAGCGAGGCAAGCGAGGCAAGCGAGGCTGCCCTCAAAACCACCTCTCCCCAGCATCTTCCAAACCAATGCCTGATCCCTGGTCGATGAACTGAGGCAACAGCTGCATTCTGCTGCTTTCCCTTTTGTACCGTTTAAATTGCGCCTAAACTCAGCACCTTAATTTACTTGCACAATGTGAAATGTTGTAATTACAATACAGTTTCTTGATTCCTGATGTAACCGGAGAGGGATAAGACATTGTAAGGAGTGTAGCAAGGCAGCATCAATTAATGGTGTATAGGATCACCTTAGTCGCTAAAAAGGAAACTGGCGAAGGCAGAGCCGAGGATTAAATGGTAGAGACTGAGGAGGGAGGACTGTCATTAGGAATTTTAGAAGATGTTGGGTCAGGCAAATCATGAGGCTTTACCAGATGGCCGGGAGGGCAAAGTTTTGCTAGTGAGGGAAATTGGCAGAAAGGTGTGTGGCGTTTCTTTTGGGCAGAGAAAAGAAGGCAAAGAGACTTTGTGGTATAATGAGGACCTACAAGTGAAAATCCAGAGGAAGAGGATGGTGAAAAAGAAGTGGGATGGATAGGGTGATTAAGTCAGTAGACAGGAGTGCTTTGAAGCTTGATAAATGTTAAAAAGAGCTCTGGAAAAGGAAGAAAAATAGAGTGAGTTGTACAGTATGAGAGGTTGAACTGTAAAGTAGAGGGAAGGTCTTGTATCTGGTGGCTAAGCAGAGCAAGAAGGCTGGGAAACATGTGCATCAGGTTACAGTATCTTGATTAAAGATAGAGATGGAGGTTATGACAAGGATGAAGGCTACAGAGGTATTTGACTCCAACCAAAATCCTGTGGAGGTATGGAAATGTCTGGGGGAGAATTTCTAACCAGATGGTTCAACACAATCTTGGGGGGCAAGACAATTCCTGAGGAATGGAGAAGGAGTAAATTGGTGCCAATCTTTAACAAAAGGGGTCATGACAGTGAGCAGGTGCAAAAAAGAATATATTTGTGTGAATGAGAGTGAGACAGGTAGACAGGTTAAGTTGCGAGGGGTAGAGATAGTGAGGAGGGAAAACTTAAATACCTTAAAGTTAAATACCTGGGTCAACCATTCAGAACGATGGATAGCATGCAAAAGAGGTGAACAATAGATTTAAAGCAGGGTGACACGGATGGAGGAGAATGTTTAGAGTGCTTTGTGATGGCCGAGTAGCACTTAGACTGAAAGGGAAAGGAACCTGCCATGACGCAGTGTTGATATTGTTATCTGTGTTGAGGGAAAGACACAATGGTAGAGAACCTGGCAAGACAGAGTACATGTGTATGAATGAGAGTGAGTGGACAGATGATGGAAAGAGCAGAGATTGCGAGGAGGGGTGGCAGTGGGCAAGATCAAGTTAAGGATACAGTCCAAGCAGAATGAGAAGAAGAGGAAGAATCTTTTCGCGTAATATATTTTCACATGTGACATTTGGCCACATACACACTCCGACATTGAAAAATCAATTACCAGCCACTTGCAGAGGTAACTACGTGTTTCTTCTCATGTAAAGAAGAGAAACTCACCTGTGAGATCGCTGCTCTCAATGCGTTTGAGGTCAATATCTGCCCAAAACAGTTTTCCCAGTTTATTGTCCAGTGCCAGAGCAACAGGTCTGATCAAACCAGTGGTAAACAAAGACTCTCGCTCCGTCCCATCCAGACTTGCTCCTTCGATCTTGGCGGAGCGATCCTGCACAGTTGTGAAGTACATGTACCTAGTTGGCAAGGACACAAGCATAACTGTAATAGCAAACAACAGAGAGAGCATTACAATTACAATTCTCACCGCAATTTGGAGCCAAGAAATTTTTTTTGCAAAATTATTGTTGCACTGTTAATTATCTTATATTAGACTGCAGTTTCAATCACAGCCCAAGCACATTTTCTTGTTTGCGTTCTTCATTTCCATGGCCTTTATGTGATGATAATTACTTGCACACTCCTGTTTTAAGATCATCCATCAATATCTTAGTCCATCCAGTTATGATGCAAACGTACCCCTTCTCTGCATTGACTACAATGACTCTTGGTTTGTCTGTGTCATCCTTGAGGACAACACCAACACTCTTTCCATCCATCCTCTGGACATTGATGGTGTTGGTCGTCTCACATGTCCAATAAACATGGCTGCTGTAGACGTCCAGACTCAGGTCATGAAGTTGGTGGTCCATTGGCTGAATTCCACCACTGACAATCATGGCAGACTAAAACCAAGGATACCTGGGAGATTAGTGATTCATATGATTTGGTGCATTGTAGACAGTCCAAATTGTGAATGGAGCCAGCCAATCACTGAGGAAAGAAGTTTATCAGCTCAGGACCCCTGTGTAGTGCTGCATTCACACTGAGACTGAAAATGCATGGCCCCATCACCTTGATGACAGTGTTTCAGAATGATATCATCACCGAGCCGACAGAAGAGATGTGAACATACATGATGGATGCTAGTGGGACCGATGCTAGTAGTGCTGCAATTTGCCGATAAATCTCTTCTGATTAGTAGAACATCCACCGTCTCTGTGTCCTGCTAGGAACGTGCCATTTTTCCAAAAATCAGTGATGCCCAAAGTTTCTACTCTAATCAATTTTTTTGTTAACACCTCACACTGAATGCTAAGAGAACCAAAGTCAAAATCTTTGTTAGTGGAAACAAAGACAATAAGGCAGAATCAGATTCTGATTAAGAAACCCTGAGCTCCACTTCGCAAGAGCTTAAAGCCTTTCTCCTCTCAGTTCAAGACTCAAGTCAAGGATAGTCAAGTCAGGTCAATTTATTAATTTGTATGGCACCAAATCACAACAGACGTTATCTCAAGGCGCTTTACAAAATGGAGCAGGTAGCGCTCCTCAACATGTAGACAGTCAGGGTCTACGGGATGGACACACAGAGACCCAACATATCTCCATGAGCAACAGTTGTGAGGAAAAACTTCCACAAAAGGAAGGAAACCTGGGGCAGGCCAGGCTGCAGGTGGACGGCCAACTGCCTTGACCCATTGGGTTGGAAGAGAGAGGGAAGGAGAGAGAGAGAGACAGAGACAGAGACAGGTGTAGGGATGCTCAGGGGTAGGGATGCACTGCAGCAGAAGCAGGACCCAGATGTTTGGAGGTTCATCACCACAGGTGGTGTTCTAGCTGCCGGCTGCCGGTTAATAAAGCACAAACAAAACTCTGGGGCAGAAGCCCAATTACTGACATGTATTTACGAGACAGGCATATTTACGAGGGATGGATGCAAGTGAAGCGGAGAGGGAGAAGAGATAAAGGAAGAGGACGAGAGGAAAGCTCAGTGCATCATCTAATTCTGGCCACATAGTTTTGTCTACTACAAGCTTTATCGTAAAAGGAAAGTTTTTAGCCCACTCTTTAAAATAGTGAGGGTATCCTCACCAAAGTAGCAATATCATAACACAAGGACTTTCTAAGGTGCTCTGGACCTACAACAATGACAATGAAGTTTTACCTGTGTTGAGCAACAGAAAGGGTCATCCACGCTTTTATGTCCCTAACACAAGCCTGGAGTTTATCTAGATGGGTGGTTTCCTCAGATTTTACTAACACATACAGTTGTGTATCATCAGCCTAACAATGGAAGTTGATGAAGCATTTCCTTATGATGCCACCTAGAGGAAGCATACATAGGGTGAACAGAATTGGTCTAAGTACGGAGCCCTGTGGGACTCCATGTATAACCCTAGTGTGCTCAGAAGAGACATTGTACAAAGGTCTATCTGACAGATATGACTTGAGTTTAAGACGGCTCCTTTGATGCCAGTCAGATCTTCAAGCCTCTGTAGAAGGATCTGATGGTCAATTATGTCAAATGCAGCACTGGGATCTAGACAAAGGAGCAAAGACGCGAGACCTTCATCAGAAGCAGTTAAGAGGTCATTTGTGACCTTCACCAGTGCCGTCTCGGAGCTGTGATGCATTCCAAAAACTGATTGAAATTCCTTGAATAAACTATTGCTCTGCAGGTGGTCACATAACTGTTCAGCGACAACTTTCTCAAGGATCTTGGAGAGGAAAGGAAAGTTAGAAGTTAGGAAAGTTAGGAAAGTGAGGAGGTTTGATTACAGCAACTTTGAAAGACTCTGGTACGTAACCAGCTAATAGAGGCACATCAATCATATTGAGTGTAGATGTTCCTATTAAGACTTCTTTGAGCAGGCTAGTTGGAGCAGTGTCTAACATACAGGTTGTTGTTTTAACTGAGAAGAATCATCTTGGTTAATGCAGGAAGGATAATAGGGGAGAAGCAGTCTAGGGATGGACGAGATTGTAGGGACCCTGGGCCCTGGGCCAGATCCTACGCAACTGCGTCTGTGTGACTCAGAATACCTTTTTTGTTTCTTCTTGTAAGATTTATTTTCATTGAAAAAGGTCATAAAGTCATTACTGTTGAGATCAGCGGGAATGCATGGTAGATTCAAGACTCCCAGTCAGCTTGACCAAGGTGCTGAAAAGGAACCATGGGTTATTTTCATTTTCCTCGATTAGTGAGGAGTAGTTGGCAGCTCTGGCTTTACAGAGGACCTTTCTATAAATTCTCAGACTGTCCTGCCAGGCTAAGCGAGAATAATCCAATGTAGTTATGTGCCAGATCCTTTTGAGTTTACGAGAGGATTTCTTTATTTCACGAGTCTGCGTATTGTACCATGGAGCCCGTCTGTTCTGCTCTATCATTTTATTCTTTAGGAAGTGCAGCAGTGTTGAGAGTTGTGTGCAGCGAGCTGGTGGCATTATCAACTAGCTGGTCTATAATGGAGGGAGAACAACTCTCGAATGACCCCATTGATGGAGCGAGACGAAGCGCAAATGCAATGGCTTCCTTAAAACTAGCTGCAGCACTGTCTGATAAACATCTGGAGATAACTGTTTTGGTGGGAGGTGTGTAATCATGTAGACGGAATCTGAGGGTTACTGAAAAGTAGTCTGAAAGAACAAGATTATGGGGGAAGACACAAGGTTCTCAATGTCATTGCCATGAGTTAAAACAAGGTCGAAAGTGTGATTAAAGTGATGAGTGGCTTTACTGACCATTTGAGAGAAGCCATCAGAGTGCAGGAATGAGAGAAAGGCAGTGCTAAGACAATTGCCTCAAGATCCACAGGAATGTTAAAATCTCCAATTGCAATCACCTTATCTGTTGTGATAAGCGTTAGATATAGTGTTCAGATATTAAATCATTGACCAATATGGCCTTAGAGGATAGAGATCTAATACTCAGTGAAATGATAAGGAAAAAAATTGTAAAGCGACTGTCTGACAGCTCTCCTACTTCACCCTTCCATTTGACAACACAAATGTCTTCAGCAATGATTGACTTCTGCTGTCTTTGGAGTTGGGCTATAATTTCCATGTGGGAACAGTTAAATGTTTGTCCTCTTTCAGATGTCATCAGTGTGCCTGTGGGTTGTGTGTTCTGCCATGTGCCTCTCAGCACTTGGTGCTCGCAATTTCTTCCAATTGTAAATGTTCTCTTCTGACGTACAATTTGGGTTTGGGAGAGTCGTTTCTTTGAAGAGCATATTGTCTGTTTTTCTTCCTCCTAAGATCCTACCAGGTGATTTGACTAAAAGCCCCCACACTCCCCCCACAATTCTTTGTGGTCTACTGATTTGAAATGTTTTCAGCGGCCAATTTTAAAGCCGATTCTGGGCTTGCAGAGGAACTTTTGAACTCCATTTTCTTTTTTCATTTTGTGAAATTTGCTAAGTCTGGCTCAACAAAAGCCTGAGAATGATATTTTTGTATTATCAGCCGTAAAAAGGCCAAAATGTCTGCATTTCCTCACAAATACCCCAAATTTCTCTCCTCAGGCAGCACGTCTGATGAGTTTTACTACTTCTCCAATGCCGTCCCTCTTGACGAAAAAGTGTTCTCTTGGGACAAAAATTACATAATCACAGAGGAGAGTATCTTGTGGTGCCCAGGATAGAATTGGTTTTTGGCTAACAACTACACGTGTGCATTCACCATTCGGTCCCATTGTTGGGCATAAGATCAAAGGGCCTGCACACCCTGCAGGTGTTGAGTCAGAGGGAGAAAACAGAGGAGTGGAGCAGGAGAAGGAGAGAAAGAGGAGCACCTAGGACATGGGAGGGGCAAGAGCGAGTGAGGTGAGGACCACACACACATACAGGCATTTGACAGACAACATTGGAAAGTCTTGTGCCGATACACTTGCACCACAGCCAGTGCTACTGCAACTTCTACTACTATAATGAAAAATATTTCCTTTTTTTTTTTTAATGCAATAAGAAAATTGTAAAATATCACATTACAGTGATTGTCATTATCAGTCAAGTTATTTTTCTGGCATGACCACCTCTAACGTTATTTTCAGCTGATATAGTACTTTTGACAGTTCTGGTAATTGCAATACTGCTTGCAGTATTTGCAGTGTTTCCTTTACTGTTGCGTATATAAATACAGGGAAAGAGGCACGTCAGTGGTTGCGTTCAAAGTCTGGCAACACAGCCACAAAATGATTAATATCCATCTTATTCTGAATATTCATATTCATATTATCATTGTTGTTTGTATGACGTAAGACTACTTGTTCACCTGAAGATATGCAATTCTAATACATACACTTAAGTGTGTGTGCAACTGCTTGTGTTACCATGGTTCCATCGTCCTTGGCCTTGCGTATGTTTTGTCTTCCATCAAGCCAATAAATCAGATGATCTCGAGGGTCATAACTGAGAGCTCGAACATTTTTCATCACATGTATAGGCAAGATTATGTCTGGACTCTGCTCCCCTAAGACCATCCTGCTGATACTGGTCCTCTGACTAAATAGCAGGAAGTTAGAGGGAGCTTCGGAGCAACACACACACGCACGTGGAGAGAGAGAGACAGAGACAGAAACACAGACACACACACCAAATTATTTTTTGCGCAGTCAATCTCATAATCCACATCCTTACTTGAACTGCTATTTAAATCCTATTAAGAAAGAACAGTTATTTGTTTTAAGGCATCTCTATAAACAAGGAACAAATCATTGGAAGAATGTTACAAAATAATATCCTCAAATTGCACAGATATTAACTTGCATTAGTGACAAAAATTTGTGGGGGCATCGTATGGTACTCACAGCTACAGTTTCTTAGATCAGAGTTTAGGGTATAATGGGAGGCACATCGGCATCGTGCTCTTCCAGGTGTTGCCAGGCAAAGGTGAGCACAGTAACCATTGTTATAGGAACATTCATTGGTGCCTTCCTGACGAGATGAATGGAACACAAGTATGTCGAGCATCAACTCCAGCTGTCCCTAAAGACACACATGAAATTACAACATTCACCAGTGCTCAAGCTAAGGCTCCATTATGAGGTACTGTGGTTTAACACACAACCCTGTAACATAAAATAGAGATACCACCACTGTTCACCTCCAGGGATATAATGGAACGCAGTATGGTAGACAGATGAGGCATGGCCTCCAAAGTCAGCACATAAAGTACAAGATGTATGTAGGCATCTGAGTTGAGGTGACTCAGACAGCTAGTTAGGATTCTTTCTTCTGGGGGTGTCCGACTGTGAGGAGGCCCAGGGGCAGACCCAGGGCACGCTGTAGAAACTACATGTCTCGGCTAGCCTGGGAATGCCTTGGGATACTTCCGGACAGTCTGGTGGAGGAAGGTGAGAAAAGGTCTGTCTGGATCTCCCTTGCTAAGGCTGATGCCACAGTGACCCGGACCTGTATGACAACAACTACTTAAAATGTATCTGAAATTGAGGACATCACCTTCTCATCACATTGATGAGAAGGTGGGAATGGGAAAATAGTGTTGGTGCTTACTCCCCTGTTGCTTGCAGATGCATACATAATCATATGTGTGTATATGTACAGTACATACAGTATGTGCAGTGGTACCTTGACATATGAGCAACCCAACATGTGAGTTTTTTGAGATACAAGCCCTCTCCTGATCCCTGTTTTTGTTTGAAATAAGGGGGAAAATCCAAGTTAGGAGTCGTGCTTCGAGAAGTACAGCATATACCGAATTTTCGGCACAACCAGGCGCACTTGAAAGTCAAATTTTTTTCATGTCGGTGCGCCTTTGAGAACAGTACACCTTATGTGTGCTGAGGTCAAAAATCTGTAAAAGTGATGCTTACACACTTGTGATAAGCCCTTCGTTTGACTGACTGCGAGGTATGAATATCTATTGATTGATTTAAAAATGTGGGTTTTTATTTTTTTATCATTTATCATCATTTACAGAGGTTTTGTGGATATTTTACGAGGCTCGAAGGGACTAAAATCATTGCAGGTCTTTTTAATGAAAAAAAAAAAGACACGAGCAGATTGACATACAAGCTCACAAAGCGATTTGAACTCGCATCTCCAGGCACTATTGTATATGTATATGCATATACTGTATGTATATGTATATGCATGTGTTTGTACAAATAGTGGAGTATGTGTGTATGTGTATTATTACACACATAAAGTTATTCATACATACACACACACACACACCTCCAGAATGACAAAAGTAGTAACAGATTCCCATTGCAATGCTCAAATTTGCACAACTGTCACTCTGACCCAAATATGATATTGCCTACAGTAGACCTATTCAACTTGGGCCGAATTCAGCCTGCCTGTTAACTTTCAATGGCCCACAAGAGATGTATGTGATATGAAAAGACCTGTAGGGACATGCGTGCGCACCTCACGAATTATACCCATAACCATACCTTAAGCACAACAGTGCGGTTCAGTCCAGTGCGTTTATCAGCCCTTTCAATGCTCCGCAGAGTGAAATCAGTCCAGTAGATGAAATCCCGGTACTGTGTCAGACCAAAGGGGTGTGGGAGGTCATCCACTACAATTTCCCTTTGAAGGCCTACAAATCATGTCCACAAAAAGGTTTGCTCTCATCATGTCATTACAGATATCCAGATATCCATAATCAGTCACAAATTAATTGCCTTTTTTGAATAGCAGAGATCATATTGGTTGAATGTAACAAATTATGTCATAATTGTCAAATGTCATTTCACAACACACATCAGTAAATCCAGTTCAGTTTTACCATCAGACGGTGAGAATAATGAAGACATCACCCCAAAGGAAACTGAAAATAAGGGTGATCAGATCAGTGAAGAGGAGAGCAGGGCAAAATAGCTTGTGTTTGTGCTGCTGTTTCTTGCTAATGCCAGGTGGGAGGGGGATCATCTGCCGCTTTTTGTCAGCAATGTTTTGCAATAAGTATAGTAGTTAACCAGTTGAAGACCTACATAGATAGGAGCAGTGGCCACAATAGAGTGCACCGATATACAAGATGCACCGGCTTAAGTTGAATAAAGATAATCTTTGTACGTATGCGAGTCGCCCCTGAATATATACCCTTGGTTTTCATGTTGTAACATGAGATATTTACGGTACATGGAACAAATTTCAAATGTGGTTTTAAATTATGCCACGCCTTTTTTCCAAACGGTACCTGAAAATCGTCAGTAGGGCATTAATACAACACCAAGATAACAGGCCTGGTTGGAAAAAAAGACGCTGCATCAACACGACTGTAACAGGCCTGTTTTGAAGATAAAACACGGCATCAAAACAACAGGAACATGCCAAGCTTACGCAGTCGTTCCATTTCCCTCTTTGATGGGCAAGTTGATTCCCCTCTTTACCCTTAAAGCTGAAAAAAAAACTTCTTTGTTGTCCATGACAACAATGCCCAGAATGTTGCAAAATTTTGCCCACGTGTCTGTCTGACGTTTGCGCTCCCCTGGTGGCCAGTAGCCAGCACAAATCTATATACCGTATTTCCCGCAGGATAAAACGCATCGGATTATAAGGCGCAGTCTCAATTACGGGGTCTATTTCTGTACTTAAGCCATACATAAAGCGCAAGGTAACGGAAGCGAAACATGTGTTTGGTTGAACTTAATTCTTCTTTTCGCCAAATATGCTGGGTTCCCACTCGTCATTGTCCGAATCAGTCTCGTTGCCGGGTGGCTGTTGATGGCCATGATGCCGGCTATGGTGAAAGCTCAGACAACAGTCAAAGCAGATACCTTAGCCCAGGCATCCACAATCCAGTCGGATATGGTGGCGTACCTCGCCCCTCGATGCCTCCTAGTCTTAGTAAAGCTGTGTTTGCCATCTTTCATCCATCGCTTTAATGACACTCACTTTGAACTTCGACCGCCTTGTTTACACCAATGTCCAGCGGTTGGAGTTCTTTTGTTAATCCTCCCGGAATGATGGCAAGCTCCTGATTCATTCTCTTGTCTCCTGTCACTTTAAACCATAAATCAATGATTTTGAATTCTCTCGCGGCTACTCAATTCCCATTTACAATCGCGTAACTGAGCCTGTCATTTAAATCATGCCTTGTAGGCATGTCTCTTTGCTTATGCCATTTTTGAGGGTCCTTAGCCAAACAAATGTTTTGCAGCATAACGGTAGTGCAGTATACCTACCGGAGGCGTGGTGGAGGTAAGCGTACGTACTGTAGGTGGCTTTACATAATTTTCTCTAATTGGTTTATCGCTGCCAGCATACGTAGTGTACATATTACGACAGTCAATCAAGCCGAGCGTTTACTTAAGTCGCACAACGTTTTTACAGATTTTGGAGGCGCACCAGGTTAAGAGGCGCACCATCGATTTTTGAGACAATTAAAAGCTTTTGAGTGCGCTTTATGGTGCTGAAAATACGGTATATGCGACGAACCGGTGTATCAGTGGCAGGGTTTACGGCGCGAGAAAAAAGTAATTTTTTGGTAATTATGTACAGGTTAGGTGTGAATGTCTAATATGTCTAAAATGGGTTTTTGTATATGATTTTGAGAGGTTTCTATTGGATGAAAATTAGTCTAGTTATTTTAAAACTGGAAAAAAAAACATTTGAGATCCAAGCAGATTGACTTACTAGCCCTGTCAAAGAACAAATTAAACTTGTATCTCAAAATATA
>OMPJ01008878.1:0-10167 GCA_900312935.1 Carapus acus | reverse complement strand
ACATATATATTGTAGATAGATAAACACACACACACAGACATATATATATATATATATATATATATATATATACACACCAAGGAGATGCACTATCACCACTGCTGTTCTGCATAGGCCTGAACCACCAAAATCATCGCAAAAAGTGGCTACTGATACCAACTTAGTAATGGGGTGACAATCAGCCATCTGCTGTACATGGATGACATCAAGCTGTATGCAAGACATGAGCGAGCAATTGACTCAGTGATCCACATCACCTGGATCTACAGCAAAGACATCGGGATGTCATTGGACAAGCATGAAAGAAAGGCAAGATGATCAGAGATGAAGGGATCGACCTACCAGAGGGCAACATAGGTAATATCCAAGATAGCGACAAGTACCTTGGTATCCCACAGGCTGATGGAAATCAAGAGGATGCCACTAGGAAGTCAGCCACAATCAAATACCTCCAGAGAGTGAGGCAAGTCCTAAAGAGTCAGTTGAATGGTAGAAACATGGTCCGAGCCATCAACATGCACGCAATACCAGTCAGCGGACACCCAGCGGTGATCATAAACTGCCCAAAGGAAGAGACAGAATCCACAGACATAAAGACAAGAAAGCTCCTCACAATGCACTGAGAGTTTCATCCCAAGTCCAGCACCCTGAGACTGTACACAAAGCAGAAAGAGGGAGGCCCAGGACTAGTGAGTGTCAAAGCCACAGCCAAGATGAAACATCGAAAATCCAAGAATACATCAAGAAGATGGTCCCAAAGGAGGAGCTGCTAAGCGAATGTCTCAGACAGCAGAGGCCCGATGAGTGTACAGAAGATGAGGAGCAGGCGACCTGGAGGGAAAAACCCCTACATGGCACGTACCATTGCCAAATTGAGGAGGTGGCTGACATCAATAAGACCTACCAATGGCTGGAAAAGGCTGGACTGGCAGACAGCACAGAGGCACTGATCATGGCAGCACAAGAACAGACCCTGGGCACCAGAGCCATAGAGGCCAGGATCTACCATAGTAGATCAGACTCAAGGTGCACGCTGTGCAAAGATGCCCCTGAGACAATTCAGCACATAATGGCATGGTGTAAGATGCTAGCTGGTACAGCATACACGGAGAGGCACAACCAAGTGACTGGGATAATGTACAGAAACATCTGTACCCAGTATGGACTGGAGGTGCCCAAGTCCCGATGGGCCATACCACCGAAGGTGGTAGAGAACAACAGGGTCAAGGTACTGTGGGACTTCAGCATCCAGACTAATAAACAGGTCCTGGCTAACCAACCGGACATTGTGGTGGTGGACAAAGAGCACAAGAGGGTGGTGGTGATTGATGTGGCAATACCAGCAGATGCCAACATCAGAAAGAAGGAGCTCAAAAGGACTGAGAAATACCAAGAGTTGAAAGAGCAGCTAGAGCGAATGTGGAAGGTAAAGGCAAGAATAGCTCCCGTGGTTGTAGGAGCACTCGGAGCTGTGACCTCCAAACTGGGAGAGTAGCTCCAGTAGATCCCAGGAACAACATCCAACACCTCAGTCCAGAAGAGCGCAGTCCTAGGGACAGGTAAGATCCTGTGCAGAGCCCTCAAACTCCAAGGCCTCTAGTAGAGGGCCCAAGCTTGAGGTGAAAACCACCCCAGGAGGGGTGAGGAAGAACATTTTTTCATATATACACACACTTTACTGGCTATTATCCACTCTTTCTATCACGTCAATCCCGTTGTCTGGATTTTCAGCAACATTTTGAGTGATTTCTTAATTACTGGTATTCAAATTGTACAATTGTAAAAGCAGAACTAAAAACATTGAATCTGAACCAATGACTTATTTCGCTCCTCACTTCCAAACAACTAAAACATAGGTCATCACTTGGCACTGTTACCCAGATAGCACTCTAACATCACACTGGGAATATGCAAATGAAATTTATTATCATGAATTTCTAAAGAACTGTTCACTGTGCTTGTAAAATCACTTTTGTGACAAATGTCTACAGCTCCAACTTGCAGGGGTTCCTTTTAAATGGTTGAGCATCATTTGCCGTTTAGGGAAGCTGAAGCACATTTTGAATGGCATTACATGTGTTTGCCTTGATTTCTATTGAAAAAAGAAACATGGCACTACAATTTAACTTGAGGATATATATGTTAACTGGTACAATGGTTGACACCAAGCAGTTAAAAAATCAAACATGCCATGAGGAATATGAATGAAGTTGCAAATGCACTGAAAACGTGACTAGAAACACAAGGATTGGTGAATATGAATACAAGATTGCAGGAGAGGCAGTGATAAATATAATTAATTTCGATAGCCTTTTATTATCATAATGCCTGAATTTAAGTCTTAGAAATTTCAATCTTTCCAGACCTTGCATGTTGGTGCTTTCAATCATGCACGTGTCCAAATCTGTCCAGTATATTCGATGGTCAATGTAGTCAATTGTCAGGGCATTGGCTCTTCCCACTTTATCCACCAAGGTCCCTACGGTGGTCCCGTCCATATAGGCTCGAGCTATGCGAGGTCGACCTCCCCACTCTGTCCAGTACATGAAGCTGTCAAGGCAAAACATGTTTAGGTCTGTAAAAGTTTCGGCACCCTTTCACTTTAACTCCATTGCAAAAAACTTACAATGTGTCCTTGCTTCCAAAACATAATTGGAGCCATAGATTGCACCAACATCGCAATAAAATTCAATAAAATTCAATTTTACTTGTATGGCGCCAAATCATAACTGAAGTTATCTCATGGCACTTTCAAAGATCGAGCATGTAGACCTCCTCAACATGCAAACGCTCAAATTCTATTGGACACACAGAGACCCAACATATCCCCTAATAGCGACAATGGCAAGGGAAAACTTCCCTTTAAAGGGAAGAGACCTCGGGCAGGCCAGGCTTCAGGAGGGCGGCCAACTGCCTTGACCGGTTGGGTTGAAAGAGAGAGGGAGAGAGACAGAGACAGAGACAGGTGTAGGTATGCACAGCAATAGATGCACAGCATGCCGATCAGGGGCGGGACCCGGATGTTTGGAGGTCCGTGATCGCTGATCATGTTCTAGCTGCAGGCTGTGGGTTAATAAAGCAGAAGACAAAGACTCAAGGGAAATAGTATAATCATTAACATGCATTTTCAAGAGAGAGATGCAGGTGAGGGATGGATGCAAGTGAGTCAGAGAGGAGAGAGAGGAAGAGGTAGAGTAGAGAAAAGCACGGTGCATCGTCTAATTCTGACCACATAGTTTTGTCTAACTATAAGCTTAATAAAACAGGATAGGTTTTAGCCCACTCATAAAAGATGTGAGGGTGTACGCCCCCTGGACTGAAACTGGATGATGGTTCCACAGAAGAGGAGCCTGATATTCAAAGGCCCTGCCCCCTTTCTACTCTGACTGATTTTAAGAATCACCATTCACCCTGCGTTTTCGGATAGCAGAGCTCTGGTAGGATGATAAGGTACAATAAGATCTATAAGAAATGATGGTGCCTGATTACTAAGCACCTTGAAGGTGGGGAGAAGAATTTTAAATTCTATTCTTTTCTATGTTCCCGTCAGCATACGTGCTGCAGCATTCTGGAGAAGCCTCAGTGTCTTGTTGCTACAGCCTGCAAATAATGAATTACAGTGATCCAGCCCGGGAAAAAAAAAAAAAAAAAGCATGAACTAGTTTTTCTGTATTCTTCTTGCACGTACCTAACCTTAGCAATATTAAGTTAAGTGAAAGAAGGCAGTTCTTATTTAATATGAGCGTTCAGTGACAGATATTGAACGAGGATAACTCTCAGATTTTTTACGGTGGTGCTGGAGGCCAAGGTGAATAAGGAATCAGGAATCTTAATTGCCATTACAACAATTCACATTGTGTAATGAAATGAAGGTGCTGAGTTTCAGCGCAAGTAAAGGGGGTATAGCCATCCGAAGTGGCGATATCATGACACCAGGAGTTTCTAGGGTGCTCAGGACCAACGACGACTACTTCAGTTAAAAGCATGATCACAATATGTATTCAGTTACATGAACAGGAAAAAATTTCATCGCACAAATAACCCTCAAAGTAAGTGTGTCTCTGTTAATCATTGCTTAGGGGATGGACAGGATGGCCTGGGGGAATGCGCAACCCGTTAATTCTGCGGAGCAGCTCTGTGGGCGTGCATTGCCGAGCAGGAGGTCTTTGCCACCGACGCATCTTTAGAGGGATTGTTGCTACTGTATATGGTCATTTGAGGGCGTTTCTGCACGCAAATGACGGCAAACACGCACAAGCTTAGCAGGTCTGAACAGGTGAGATTCATCATCACCGATTGCGTACTTATGTGCGTACAACCGGTCTCCGCACATTTCTTAAAATACTTAAACACACTGTAGATGTCATTCCTACGATTGAACGCAAAGTTCTACGCACAGTTGGTCAATGAGGCCCTTTGGTGTGGAAGGATTCTATGTCACCTTTGTCACCACTACTTTGTTCTTTTTTGCGATTAACTTTGGGTTTCAACAGCCACACTCTGCATGACAGAGCATCTGTCCACTCTGCATGGACACTCACATTCGCACAACTGCACAAAATATGTCACCAGGCCTTAATGAGTAACTGTCGTGTCTCAAACTCTTTTGCTCTCATGAGGAATGTATACCGGTATATATTGTGTGTGATCTCTATTCAGTTTCATTTTTCTTGCCTTCTGTTCTTGAACAGTGATGGCTCTTACCGATTTCTCCCAGGCCTCAGCAAATATTAAATTTGGATTACGCATTGTTGAGTCATTTTCTAATCTGATAACAGACATAACCAAAATGCATGTTGTGATATTGTCATTTGTAAATTTTGTCAAACACATCCAATTTCTAACAGGTCATATGGTTCAGGGTGGGTAAAATCTGATGCTTATCTACACTGACAGTACTGAAAATCTGAAACACTGTCCATCACTCATTGCTCATAACTGAGGCTTACCCATTAGATGGATTCAATGCCAATGATCGTGGGTTGTCCAGGGAGCGAGGGTTGTCTAAATCTTTACAAACAAGAACCTGTCGATACTGCCCATCCAGTCGAGCCACCTCAATCCGATTAGTGCCAGTGTCTGCCCAGTAGATGTTTCGACCCATCCAGTCGATGGCCATGCCTTCTGGGTAGTCAAGCCCAAATTCGATGACATGTTCAATATTGCTGCCATTCATATATGCCCTGCTAATTGTCTAAGAGAAGAAGAAACAATTAACTTTTTTATCAAACTGAATGATGAGCACAAGACTAAGAGAAAACAATTTTTTTAACTGGGGTAATGAAAAACTTACACATACACAAACATACACATTTGTAGAGAAAATACAATATATCTATCATATGCCCTCATACCCTACATATACTAATATCCTTCATACCTTGGCTTGTATGTCGGTCCAGTAAATCCTCCTGTCTGACACATCAAAGTCCAGAGCAGAAGCCTCTTTGACTCCAGTTAGAGGAATTGCAACATCATTGCTGTTAGTACCCAGAGATATGCTCCTGATGTTGTCTCTACAGCACAATAATATCTGGTGTCATTAAAAGAGCATTTTCATCAAATAGCTCCACTTTCTTCACTGCTTAATTTATTTGTGACATATGGTGCAGGGCAGCAAAGCAGAAATTTCATTGTGTAGGGAAACTTGTCTCTCGACTGTGCATATGACAATTATGCATTGAATCTTGAATCTTTCTATTAGCAAGAAGGTATGTTGTACCCTCTGCTGGTAATGTAGATTCAAATCAAGTGTTACAAACTCTATTCCAATAAATGCTTAACAATGTCAGCAAGAAAAACTGACTGTTGACTGAGCAGCTGTCCAATGCATTTAGGTACATGAAAAAAGCACTTCTTCTCCATCACAATACTTTGTGAAATGCCCTTGAGAGCGTACATGACCGAGAGAGTTTTGATTTACCAGCCTTAATGTTGTATCCGATGTGTTGTTTGAGTTGCAGCATTAGTGGTGTTTGGATAAAACTCTGAGCAAATGGACAGGCTTTTGTGTGAGGGTTAAACCTCAGAACAAATGTTTTTGGCATTAAAATGTCTTGTAAGAAAATTGCTCTGATAAGTATTTTCTTCCGGCCTCTGTTAATAGCCCGTTGGCTCCCTAAACAGCTGTGGTCAATGAAATGACTTGTCGGTACACAGCACCAGGACAGAGTGTTGAGAATACTCAACACACTTGGGAAGGCAGGACGTGTCTTTGGGAAGTGTTGGTCTACACTGGCAGGGGTAACCAAGATGGTGCCCGCAGGCACCAGGTCGGCTGCAAGGACCACATGAAGCGCCCGCACGCCCGTTCTAAAAATACCATCACTAATCAGTGAGCTGCGGCTAAAATTCAATATTATTCTGTTATCTTTTTGAATTACACTTGCATTTATATAGATTTTAAAATGACAATATCATTAAGGTGTGTTCATTGTAAATCAGTAATCAGGAATTTTTTATTGTCATTACAACAATCGACATTGTGTAAGGAAATTACGATAGGTGCTGAGTTCCGGCGCATTTAAAAGGGTGTTTGTGGGAAAGCAGTAGAATGCCATGTATATTCATGTACATGAAATGCAGATAAATTTGGATTAACTCTGACCTACTCTGATTCGAAGGTCATTAGTGTGCGCTTGACAAAAATTCATTGCAGGTTGAGAGTAAGTTAGCGGGCGAAGGGAAGATGGGCGCTCAGTGCAGTTTTTGACACAAAATACAAAGCAGGAAAAGGAAAGAGAAGTTCTTCACTTTCACAACAAATGGGAGAAGGGGGTCTTGTTTACGACTGTGAAAAAAACCTGTCTGTATCTAATTTGCGGAGAGGCTGTGGCAATGGCACTTTGGGCAAAAAAAGCCTGTGAGCTAAAGGCAGCCTTGGGTAGGCAACAGTCTTTTTTCACAAGGCCGGAAAAAGAGTCACAAAATACAACCTAGGCCTCGTTAAGTGCTACACATATTCTGGTAAGGAACAGGAAGATGTTTTCAGACAGAGAAGTTGTCAAAGGAGCAATGATGATAGTTGCAAACACTGTACTTCAAAATGAGAAAAATGGAACCAATCTAATCTCCGGCAACTTGACCCATCAGCTGGACCGGGATCTTACGAGGTGTAGGTGGTTTAGCATCCAGTATGATTATATCAAGTACAGCGCAGCAGTTTGTTTTTATCCAAATTTCATCTGAAAATTTTGCAGATTTGGCCAATAGTTGACAAGATTTATTTAAAAATATGTAAGTTTATATTCTTGAACACTACATAATTGATCATTTTTTGAGACATGGTGCAAAATATTTCATGGTCTGCGAAAAACCTTTGTCAGTGGCTATTTAACATGGTGCGAAATAGTTCATGATTTGTAAAACACGTCTGTCAGTGGCTATTTGAAATGGGACATTTTTCCTATTAAATGAAGCATGCAAGTGATCATCTGAAAATTTAATAGTAACTGAGATTGATAGAAATCAAGTGCTGAATATTTATCTTTTTCCCACCTTGTTCTCATTCTTGATGATTTTTGTGACAGATCATTAAGGTGATCAGTGTTAATTAAAGGCAAACTGAGTAAATTTGTTATTTTCAGAAGAGCGAATCAGACTAGTAGCTCTTCATATGACTCTGTACCCCTGAAGTAGCCCTCAGTCTTAAAAAGGGTGGTGATCCCTGGTCTACTGGTACTCAGCGCTCTTCTATTCCTTAAAAGCATTGTAGACATGTGTAATTGTTTTTGTTGCTTTTTGGCTCAAAAGTACGAGCAAAATCGTTGCTCTGTGGCACCGTTTATCAGTAGTTCCCACAGAGCAAATGCTCATCTAACCACTGACTACGGGCCATAGGTACAATGCATCAGTGGACAACATTTGTGAATCATTCTTCCACAAAGCATTGCACAGGAAAATCAATAGCAATGTTGTAGGTGAGATATGTAGTAAACAAAAACAACATGAGGTTTTCACATGTGACTAAACAACGTGTTTTTGTAGAGTAGGGATATAACAATATGTTGAAGTTAAGTTATGCAGGTAGTGATAGCCATGCAGTGTCCTCCATTTGCGCCCTCCCACCCCTAAAAAATAATGCATACACTGACAAAGGTGTATTGCTGAATTGTCTTGTCTTGTTTTGTATTGTACATTTGCAAGGGCTGCATTACAGATAAGCTAAAAAGTTACTGGAACCATATGTGGGAAACTGATTTGTTGTTCTTAAAAACAATGAAATAATGGAGGGCGTTAAAATTTAACCTGATTCATGTATTATTCTATGAGCAAGAGGCATAGCGTGGAGTAGCAGCAACTGAGGTGTTTTCAGAAACACCAGTCAATCGAAGCTTGTACACAAAGAGCGGTATAATATAATATTCTTTGTTATCTATCCATCAATCCTGTTAGATGAACAAACTAAGAAAATTGGTCTTTTCAGTTGTGTACCTGTTAGTGAAAAGCAAAAAGGCCTCTGGCACCACACAAGTGTGCACGTCTGACAGGAGTTCCATGCCAAGGGGACAAGCACAAATAACAGCTTGCCTCTGCCAGAAACACAGATGGCTACATCCTCCATTTTGCACAGCACACCCGTTGGTCCCTGAAAATATAGTTTCAGGGGATTTTTTTGAGACAGTGATGTTGGCATTATATTTTCAAAGCCTCAATGCGTATTCTTGAACTGACCAGATGTCTCCGTCACTTTCGTGGCCTTTAGGCCCATCAGATCAGGCAGTTGGTCAACAATGATTTCTCGGGCTGCTGTAACTTTGTGGACTCTCTCAATGCTGCGCCTCTGCCAGTCCGTCCAATAAATGTAATCATCAAGCAGAGTGAAGCCAAAGATATGTGGCAGCTTATCCTCCAAAAGGATTTGTCTGTTACTTCCATCCACGTTGATGACCTGAAATAGAAAAACAAACAACACTGGAAAACTTGTATACCGATGCTTTGCGTCTTTCATGTTCACACAGGCTGCCCTTTTAAAATCAGGATTAAAAGGTTGTAACATCACAATCAAGGCTAAGGAGCATAGCAAGCTAACCATGCTGGATGCATTCCAGAGAGACGGATCTTAGTGCTGGTCTTTACTGCTGACCAATCTCCTCCTCACTACAAAGGCTTGTTTGTCACTGTATCCTAACAGGTCAATGTCATTTTGCTGACATTGTGAAATAGCCGGCTTTTTGCCACATTATGAGGAGATCGGCATTAAGGGTTTTGATCAAGCGGTTTTGTCTTCGGGTCAAAATGACCCGCCACTCTGTGAAAAACAAACAAAAAAAATCCCCTAAATGATCTTCTTTTAACTTAAAATTTCATGACATCTCCTAGATTGGCACCAACAGTAGAAAAAGTGAAATGTTGCTTCTATTCACATTTCCATGTAAGTTGTAAAAAAAAAAAAGGTACAAAGATGGTCTTCGGGTCAAAATGGCCCGAAGGCAAATAGAGTTGAAATCAAGGTCACGGAGTGATTAACACACCACAGAATGTTACAATGTTTTAGTTGTGTCTCAGATCGATTAGTAGCAGAAGTAAACAGGACAAATCAGGTGGTCTTGTCGTGGACACCTGTGCCTTCGATCAGTCTCAGATCAAAGCAGAAAGTAGCAGATGTAAACAACACAAAGGCGTTCTCGCAGACTGCAGAGCTCTTTTTCTGTGGATTTCCAGAGGATATAAAGGTGCTTCAGATGACAGGACCAAGAATTCTGTCTGTGCTGAAGCCATGAGTGTGCCTTATATCGTTGAAGAGGCTCTGGAGCTAAATTCTTCAGGTGTCCAGCAAGACAACTCTGATTCAAAAGAGGAAGTGGAAGATGTGTCAGAGGAAGAAGATAGGGAGGAATATAACCCAGAGCGTGATGAATCATCTTCAGAAGAAAACCCTAAAGCTGAAAGAGAGACTTTCCTTTCAAAAAATGGCAAAATAACTTGGTCCTCGGCAGTATTTGACCAACACGGTATGCCATTTCTCATGCCCATGACATTGTGTCTACATTCCACCTGTTTATCACACCAGCAATAGAATAATAATCCCGGAGATGACAAATCTGGAGGGTTTTTGCAAATATGGAGACTGCTGGAAAAAGATGGATGAGACTGACCTGGAGGCCTACTTAGGGCTGCTTATCTTAGCCGGTGTATTCAGGTCCCGAGGTGAGGCTGCAGCTAGTC
>OMPJ01008875.1:0-15949 GCA_900312935.1 Carapus acus | reverse complement strand
TCCCCCACTCTCCCTCCCTCCCTCACTCTCTCACTCCCTCTTTCTCTCTGTCTTTCACTCCCCTGTCTACCCCACCCCTCACTATACTGCTCATCTTTGCCATTACCATCTTATTTCTGCAGGTTTTTCACTTAATCTGAGACAAAAGCAGGTGTTTTGGGGGGTGCTGCAGGTGCTACATGAGTCTGAGAAAAATGAGCAGTGGGAAGCATAAATAATAAGAGTCCTAAAGTGAGAGCGCCTGCTGACCATGCAACCTCTTTCTCTTTTTCTGGTAAACACGTCAACACACATGTATGATGTAGGGTGATTTTACACTTGTCTTCTGGCAGTTATTTTCCTAGATTGGAAGTTCAATGCCTTTGCAAACCAGAAACGTCCGAGCCCCAATCAGATACCCTCCAACCCACAGAAACACACCAAACTGACTCTGCCCCTTTAGCCTCAAGCTGTGCCTGATGCTTTCTGTCTCTCTCTCCGCAGCCATGAGTTCCTGCTAGGAGGCGCTGACATCGTCACTGGGTTGAGCCGCCTAGAGGCCAGTGGAAGGTGTCATGGCAGACCTTCCGATTGCCCCGGGGGAGGTGTACATTGAGGTGGAGTTCGACTATGAGTACAAATCCAAGGAGCGTTTGATCAGCATTCGCCAGGGCGACTGCTACATGCTGGTGAAGAAGACGAACGAGGACTGGTGGCAGGTCCGCAAGGAGGAGGGCACCAAGGCCTTTTACGTACCAGCTCAGTATGTCCGTGAGGTCCGTAAGGCTCTCATGCCGCCCTCCAAAGCGCTTTTGCCCCCCACACCTGTCCCCACGCCAAGCGTGCCCTCACAAGGCGCAAAGCTGTGGGTGAAACCCACCAACTTGGACCTCGACCCCTTACCGGATTCAGGCCGGCCCGATCCCAGCTGCTGCCCCTCGTCCTCCTCAGGTCACTTCCCTCCCCCAGGTCAGCATCGAGACTGGGACAGCCCGGCCAGCCCCACGGACTTGGAGCGCCCCCTGCCAGAGCTTCCCATGCATGCCCAACGATTCGGGACGGGCTCCCTGCCCCGGTCCCGGGCGCGATCCCCGGACCTGGTCCGAGCACCATTGGACGTGGATAGCACACAGCTCTGCGACTCTGCCGGGGAGAGCTCAGAACGCCGTACCAATGATTCTGAGTCCGGAGACGAGCTGAGCAGCAGCTCCACCGAACACCTGCAGGTATGATGGACGCCCCTAGTGGTGCCCCCTGCTGCTGAGATCTGCACGCATTAGTGTGCTTCACAGCTTCCTGTTGACATGAGCGACGACGTTGGCGCCGTCGCACGAAAGGTCACCAAAGGCATGGGCGACGGGTGCTCAGCTTCCTTCCTGTCGCTCTGTGTCGCTGTGACTGGAGTGGCGAGCGTCCAAGGTCTCTGCTCTATGGTTTTTGTTTGGGTTTTGGTCGGCAGTCAGTAACGTTTTTTTGTTCTCCGTCTTGTGTCTCTGCTTCTGCAATCACTTTCTGCCCCCAGCTGTGGGTGTTGCCTACTTGTGATTGGCTGTCGGCTTTGTTTGACAGCGTTGAGCAGCCTGCCAGTGTGTGCTTCTCCCAGTCGTCATGGTGACACCAGCTCAGCATTTTAGGTGTCGTATGTTTGAAGAAGAAATGGATCTTCATCCAACCTTTCACTCATACATGAATCACAGCCAGGCTGGAGACTTTGGCGTCAACATCGGCAAAGCCTCTCTGATTCTGAATCAGTGTGTCGCAGAGAAGGAGGCTGAGGAGAGGGAGCGATGGCAGACTGGATGAGCTCTCCTGCTCCCCTGCTCTTCCTACGGCTGGTGCGATTGGTCAAGGCTGAAGGCGCTCCGTCACTGGCTCGCCGCTCTGATCTGCTGCGCGTGAGCCGGGGGCGCAACTACTTTGTTTTTCTTTAGTCACCTCTCAGTGCCCTCCATATACACACACACAGACACACACAGACACACACTGCAAACCACAAGGCAGCTCTCCCTATTCCTGGGGTGCCAGCAGGCCCCCTGCCTCGCACTGAATGTGTAGATAAACGGCCTGCATATCAGTGAACACTTTGCCTCTCTGCACCTGTGGCCATCTTGGATTCACTTTGGCTTCAGCTAAAACGGACATTTCTCTGACAGCCACCAGATTTAGTGGATGTCGAGCGAGAAGAGTGTCTCAATTTGCTGCCTCACTGCTCTGCCTTCTCCATTCCGATCGTCATCACTCCTTCTGCAGGCTCCCAGCGAGGCGTGTGTGTGTGTGTGCGTGTGTGTGTGTGTGTGTTCTCCGCAATGAGGTGACATGATTATGAATAAAACAAGCAGCGCTGCAGTGTGAGCAGAGATCAAAACATTAACCTGTTGATGTGTCTACCTCAACTGAAAACTCATCAGAGTGACTGTTCAATGAGTTTAGAGAAAAACACATAACACATGTCCACATAGCTCCCCTCACAGCGTCCCCTTCCAACACACACAGTGAGTGTTGGGCCGAGTGTGTGTCAGTGTGTCTGCATGTCCAGTAATTTTTGCCTAATGTTAGGTTTTGAAGGAGAGGTTCTCGCACACTTCCACTCACACACACACACACACAGTAAATGACTGCTGCCTGCACAGTTTGGCCAGAATAATGAAGTTCTAAGACTGAAGGACTATGAGTCATAGACTTAGAGCCCATAGAAGATATAAGATTAAGGTCAAGTAAAAACAGGAAAACCGATCTATTACCTCAGAGCAATGATGATGGTGTCGATGTATCTGGCGTGTTGATGAAGGCTGCACTCTTACATCTATCTTCTTAAAGTACAAATGAAGTGCCTGCGTGCCTCCGTGCGTGCGTGCCTTATGTCAGCTGGGACAGCCTTTCTAGTGCGTCTGTGTAGCATGACAGCAGGGCATTATGTGTGGGAGGGCAGGTCAAGAAGAAAGGATTACTGAGCTCCTCTCCCTCTTCCCTTCTTTCTCCCTTTCCTCTCTTTCTTTCATTCCTCTTTCCCCCTGCCACTCTCTCTGGTCTTGTCTGTGCGTTTGTGTGTGTGCGCTGTGGAGCTGCTTGAGCAGCAGCTGCCAGGGTTCTGTGCATCAGCATCACTCCTGTGAGACTGCGGCGCTGCAGTGTTGGGACAGCATGTACCCCGACCACAAACGGTAAGGTGCTCGCCCCGCCAAAGCAAACGCGCGCAGTCCTGCGCACCATGCCTGGCTTGTTTTGTCTTGATGCTTTTGCGCTGTGCAGGACAGAACAGTCTGGAGTCAGAACATGCTAAGATGACCCGGGGCTGGGAGCAATGGCTGCACCGCCTTGTCAGAGGCTGGCTGGTTTGTGTGGTTGTTTGGCTCATCTGATGAATTGTCCCGTGCACACACATAGGAAGTGGCACCAAACCCATCCCCTCCCACAAACAAGCTGTGTGTGTGTGTGCGTCCAGTGAGATTTGTGCATGTGCTTTCAGCAATGGCGGTGAGAGCAGTCATGATGAGGCGCTATGGGACGTCCCCAGCAGCACCTTGACACTCTTCATTGTGTTACTCTGCCCCTGTCCGGGGTGTGTAATATGTGTTTGGACAGCTGGTCATAGAGATGATAGGGTTGGGGCAGGGATGAGGGTGGTGGGGGATGTTTGCCCCAAAGAGGCGGGACAGGTTCATCCCACAGACGTTTGGTCACTGTGCGCCATGATGTTGGAGATGGTGGCTGGACAAAGCTCTCTGTTCACTGTCAGAGCTCCTGGTTCTCTATCAGAGCTCTCGGTTCTCTGGCGGGGCTCTTGTATCTCTGTCGGAGCGCTTGGAGCTCTGGAGGAGCTCTTGGTTCTCTGATGGAGCTCTTGGTTCTTGGTTCCTCGGAGGTGTGGTGTGTGTCGGTGGCTCCTGCTGGTTGAATGACATAGTTCAGTCTGCACCCTGTAATCTCAGGCCATCATAAATGAAGGTTTTTCTCCACGCCTGTGTACACACAGACGCAGAGGGCTGGGTATTGATATGAACCTCGTGATTTGATTCGATTTGGTTTTGATTCTTAAGGTTTCAACTCGATTTGGTTATCGATTTCGTTTAAATCAGGGGTGCCCAACGCGTCGACCGCGGTCTACCATTCGACCGCGGAGGTAGTGTGGGTATCTGCGTCATGCGGATGTACACAGACCGGCATGCGCATGCGTGCACAACGACAGGTATGCGCAGGCGCACACAACGGCGCCTTCCTTGCTTGCAAGTGAGTTATCGTTTAATTTAGATTCTAAATTGACACTCGGCGCCCAAAAGGAAGCTGAGTCTTTGAAAAAGGGAAACGCAGCTCCCAATGTTCAAATTGGTGCCCATCACCACGGATGGAGCACCCGCGATGGTTGGCCGCTTGAATGGATTTATTGCCAAGTGCAGGGAGGACGACGCTTTTCGAAACTTCCTGAATTACCACTGCATATTGCGCCAACAAGCACTGTGCGCGAAAATGCTCAACACGAAAGATATAATGGATTTCGCAACGAAGATCGCCTGTTCTATTCGCGCCAGATCTCTTCAAAGATGGCTTTTCCCTGCGCATCTGGATAACGCAGACTGTGACTACTCTCTGAGTTACTGTTCCACGCTGATGTCAGATGTATGGAGCCCGGCAAGTATCACTGGGTAAAAAAAAAAAAAAAGAAGAAGAAAGCCGCGGCAAAACCGTGCGCACGGCTTTTGCAATCCATGTGCATGGTTTACTAATTGGTGCGCACGGTCGAGGGAAATTCCTGCAAAGATTTCGAGACCTGTGTCCGGTAGCTGTCAGGTCTGTGTCTACTATCCGGATAATGTGTCTCTGGCTGGTTCCATTCAGTGCAAGTCAACAGAGTAAGGTAAGGACCCAAAAAAGTGTTGTATTCAGCACTAGTCGAGAAAGTGTGGGCACCCCTGAGATAGATAGATAGATAGATAGATAGATAGATAGATAGTTTTGCGCGCGGGGGGGTAGATCTCTTTGACTTGGCCATTTTGAAAGTAGCTTGCGAGCCCAAAAAGGTTGGGCACCCCTGGTTTAAATGCTTCGATTCCATTCAGTAAGAAGTAGAAATACTCAAATAATAAATAGTACCCAATTATTCATTTTATTTGCCCATGATAACATACTGTATGTGGTATGCTGCTGTCCACGGATCTGTCGCACTGGTTGCTAAACCACTTGCACCTCGCCAGATCCTGGTCCAGCTTATCAGTCAAGTTACCTGTCTAGCCATTGGAGATGCCCTCAGATGGACGTTGGAGAGAATGGAGATCAGATTGGTTCCATTTTTTCTCGTGTTGAAGTACAGTGTTGGCAACAATCATCACCTCTCAGTCTGAAAGTGCCCTTTTCTTTTTTGATCAAAAAATATTTAACTCTGAACAAGGCTTTGGTTTCTTATTGTGACTTTTTCACCGCTCTCGTGAAAAAATACTGTGGCTTACCCAAAGCTGCCTTTAGCTCACAGGCTGTTTCTGCCCGTAATGCCATCTACACACACGCAGGTTTCCTCCTATTCCTTTTGGAAATGATACATTTTCTTTCTTTTTTTTCTGCCTTTTATCACATGCACAATACTGGCCATTGAATTAGTCGGTCAGAGTTCACCCAAACTTATCAAAACTTCATGTATAATGAACATATTTTAAGGATATTGTCATTTTTAAACCTAAATAGATGCTACTGTGATTTTAGAAAATAATACATTCGATGCATCGATTTTTTATTTTTTTTAATATATTTTTACCCACATCTACACACACACAAGCATACACCCAGCCCCCCGCAAGGTGAAATAACAAGTTACTTTTTCTGCTGCGTACTTTGTCCCTGCCACCATCCCACTTCTGAGTGGATCAGTGTGGCAAAAGCAGCTTGGCCTGTAACAGTCGAAGGGTGCAGCACAGCGTCTGACGTCCGTTTAAAGGCATCAGACACCAAACCAACCTGTGAAGGCATGGTCTTCAGTGAGAGCCAAGCTGTGGAGGCGTGGGATACAGGGAGGGAGGAATATGTATGAGCTGCACAGGACCTCAGCCAGCAGATGCACCTCTCTCTCTCTTCTCTCTCTCTCTCTCTCTTTCTCTCTCTCTCTCTATCACTCCCTGTTTCTCTTCCTCTCTCTCTCTTGCTCTCTCCCTCTTTCCTTGTGTCTCTCTTTCCTCCCCTCTCTTTTTCTCACTGCTCTCCATCAGTTGACAATCCTGGGGCTTGTCGCAGCAGAAACACAGCAGTCCTATTATGCAGAGGGAGTGTGTAAAGTTGGTGTATTGGATCACAAAATTTCACTAACAATAACAGCTTCATGTGAGGTCACTCCTGTGTTCTTTCGTCTTTCCTGTGGAGCTTTTGGGGGTTTTGGCGATTCCTTCTCATTCTCTTCCTCCTCCTCTATTTCCTCCTTCTTCTTCTCTTCCTCCCCGTCTCTTCTGTCATCCTCATACTTCGCTGAGGAGCAGTGCTATGCGTGGACGTTCCAAACAGCATTCTAGTTATCAGACTGCTCACATTTCTGCCCCAGAGCAGGAGCTTCATTCTGCATGTGGCATGTGTTTTCTTTCTTTGTGCCAGCAGCAGCAGCTAGACCCGGTCTCACTTGTAATACACATTGCTCTGGCACACTGGTCGCAGATAACTGTGAAACACTTGTGAATATTAGGAGGCAAAATCCTGCATACTCCAGGTACAGCTGGGAGACTTCCAGCTGTGCATGCATC
This sequence comes from Carapus acus, assembly GCA_900312935.1. Classification (NCBI taxonomy): domain Eukaryota; kingdom Metazoa; phylum Chordata; class Actinopteri; order Ophidiiformes; family Carapidae; genus Carapus; species Carapus acus. The sequence goes on along the minus strand of OMPJ01008875.1, from coordinate 9,257 downwards.
CCAGCCAGCTGAGGGCCCAGATGTTGAGGTTTGTTTACCTGTGTGACCAGAACACAAGGCACTTAAGGTTCCACGGTCCTCTAGTCCTCTTTCATTGCACTCATCCCCAAAGTGCGAACCTGAACCTGTTTGAGACAGACCAGAAATACAGGTTAACCCCCTGCAGAGGACTAGAGTGGCCGAGCAGAGGGGAGCAGCATTCCTGTGTCTCTCTGACGGGCCTGTGAAGAGCCTGAAAGGAGCCTGAAAGGGTTTAAGAGACACTTTGGAACGTGTGTGTGTCTGTGTGTGCGTGTGCGTGTGCGTGTGCGTGTGTCTGTGTGTGTGTGTGTGTGTCAAAGGTCAAATGGATCGGGAATGTGACAAGAAACGACTGGAGCCAAATTATTTCCTGGTATGCGTTGGAACGGTGGGTGGTGTTGTGAGCGCTCAGCCCAACATGTCAGAACAGGTCTGAGGTGGCGGAGGGGCTCAGGGCAAAGGCCTCCCGAGGACTTCTCCTCGGCAGGGCTGCCCTCGTCACCACTGCCTGCGCAGCTGCTCCGTGGTGTCTAGATGTGAGGATATGTAGAGTGATTTCAGAGACACTGCATGTCCTCTGATTAGCAAAGACTGGGCCCACCGCCCCTCTCTCTCTGAAGTCCAGACATGCTGCTGCCCGAATCCAGAATCCATCTCCTCATTCCATTCCCTTTCTCCCCTCTCCGTCTTCCTCATCCTCTTCCTCCCTCCATCTCCTCCTTGTTGTCTCTTTCTTCCTCCCTCTCCCTCTCCACCCCTGCTCTCTCCCCTCCGTCACTCCCTGCTGAGGAGCTGGGCTGTGGAAACGTGCAACACTGCCTCTTCTCTGTAGCTTTAGGAAGTGGAAAGTGTCTGAGATAATGTTTTTTTCCCTCTGCATTCTTTGGCGTTTTGTGCAACAGGTCTATACACGGCTCCCTGCAAAACACTGCGCACACATGTGTGTGCGTGTTTCTGAATGTGTGTGTGTTTACGTGGGTGGGCATGGGGGAACGGCATTGCATTCAGGTAAATGAGGTAAAGGAGGGATAAAGAAATGCCATGTAAGTGCAAGTCAGAAAGAGAGAGAGACAGCAAAGAGCCTCCTCTGATGTGGAGAGGAGATTTACCACAGAGCTTCTCCGCTCTCCCACCTCTCTCTATTCACCTCTCTTGACCTCTCAAGCTGTATTCATCTAGTCATCACGAACAGGAAGCCTTCACTTTTCAGCCTCGATTGTTGTCTTCACACCCGCGAAGCTCCTTTCAGCGCGAGGGGACAGCAGCTCACTCTGTCTCTTTGCCCATGCCCCAAGGAGCTGTTTAGTGATGGCAAGGAGTGTTCTCATCCACGTATGAGGCATGTAGGACAGGCCCTGTCCCCCTGATCCTGCTGTTCTGGATATGGCCACGTCTCGAAATCTGACGCTGACTCTGAACTCAACCTGCCACCCAGAAATGTCTAGTCCATAAAAAGCTTCCTTGGGCGACAGGATTTTCAGGATTGTTCCTCGTCTTGTGACGCAACGTGTCATGCATGTGCTTGCACAGGAGCAGGTCTATTTGAAGCAGCAATTGATTCAGGGGATGACTGAAGGTCACAAAAGGAAGGAGGGAGGGAGGAGCTGAGGGTCTGTTTGTTTTTGATAAAGACAATTAATAACGCTGCAAACGGAAACAGGTTGGTATATCCGTAGCCACTCCTGTCTGGAGTGAGGCAGCATGTTCGGGCTGCAGCAGCCACATTCGCAGTGTCGCAGAGAACTATAACGGCAGTTTTGGTTCCCTGAGAATCATGGACCTGCCTCCCACATGCGGTGGTGCATTGTCGATGACATGCTCGTCAGCTGGAGCATGTGTGTCGACTGTGTGTCCTCTCTGTGTGTTGTCCAGTCCCGTCTGTGAGTGGACACGTAGACGTTTGGATGCGTCTGTGGTTGGTAATGGTTGGTGCTTTGGTCCTGACCCTATTCAGCTGGGCCAGCTGGGCCGGCTGCTCAACAGTAGAGCTATGTGTCTGTAATGTGAGCCCTCAAACAGAACAGGGCAGGTGTGTGTGTGTGTGTGTGTGTGTGTGTGTGTGTGTGTGTGTGTGTGTGTGTGTGTGTGTCGTTGATGGCTTTATTCACTGGGGGGAGAGAACTGAATGAGATCTCACAGCTTCATGGCCTGAAGCTGCCGATTCATTTTTCATGTGGACTCATGGTTCATCTGGGCTGACTGGTCCATGTGTAGAGTTTGGTGGATCAGAGCAGTTGTGTCCAATAGAGAGTCCCTAAGCAAGGCATTGAGCCCCCCTGCCTAGGGCTGTTAGGTGACCTTAGGCTCAGGAGGATGTACTGGCAGCATAGAGGCTTTCGCCTATCTTGAAGGAAAGACGGGTCATGTGTATGGTGCTCACAGGAGACCAGCTCAGCTCAGCTCAAAGTGGAGTATCTGGTTAAACAGTAACTGTGAGGGCCTGGCCCAGCTGGGCTCGCCCTGCTCTACACACACTCACCCCACGTAAACGTCTCGTCAAGGCTCGCCTGCTGGTTCACAGTTTGAGTTGAAGCTGTACACACATACAAATATAGCTGTCCTGGGTGCCCTCCGGCCTCTGGCAGATGCTTTGCTGTGGTATAAATGTGAGGAGCAGAACGTCTGAGCAGATGAGCTCTACCTTCAGTCACCATGGCTCCATCACAGTGTCAGAGTGAGAGAAACTCAGACACACACGCTTACAAACACCAGCTCAAGCGGCCCCTCAGGCAAGGTCATTGTCGTATCCAGCTGCTGTTCCATATGTGCCAGAGGCAGGTACTGTATATTTGGATGGCGTACACACTTCCCACAGTAAATGCTTGCTCACTCTGAACGCCACTCTGCTCTTTGTTTCCAAACTTCCGGCCCGTCACAGGTCACTCTCTGTCACTTTTTCTGCACCCCGATGCTCTGCTGGGCGCAGCGAGAGCAGTGCACGATTGCGCAAGGGCACAGTTCAGAGGGAACACTGACCATGGCCTCGATTGCTGTATTGGAGGATCTTAAGCAGGGCGCTGCGTCTGGAGCATTTTCAAAGAACGTGCATATGTTCAGCGAGAGCAAGATCGTCTTCTCAGCAAGTCCCGCTTCCACAAAATTACACTGATGGATCTAAGCCGTGATTCACAACCCATGGTGAAACGGGGAAACAAATCGCGGCAAAGCCATCCCAGTGCAAATCCAGTTTGTGTCCACCCTGAGAGAGAGAGAGAGTCTGACTTGTTTGTGTGTGAGTGTGATTGAGAGTGTGCGAGTGAGAATGACTGACAGAGCTTTTTTGTGTGTGAGAGAGTGTGCGAGTGAGAATGACTGACAGAGCTTGTTTGTGTGTGTGTGCTCAAGAGCCTGCTGGTGTATGTTTGCTGGTCCAACACACACACACACGCACAGCCTAGCACAGCCTTATGTGTGTGTACGGTATGCAGCAGAGCAGGTTTGCTTGTGTCACATTGCAAATCTAGTGAGAGAGCGTTGGGGAAGAAGCTCTGCGCTTTGATGTCACTGGCCCCGCCCTTCCCTTGACAGTTTCTGCTGCCTGGCTGCCACCTACAGGCTGTGACCTCTGACGGCCGCCATCAGTCAGCACCCATCAAAGCAATGAAAGTATTGATCTTCCTTCATCACAGGTTCTCCTCGAGGATAAAAATGGCCTCGATCTCGCCCACACGCACACACAAAAACAAACACTGCATTTTTAATGGCAGTTACATAAACCTTGTCTGGGTAACTGTTGCTGAACACTCTTCTTTGCCTGTCAGCTTGGCTGCCTCTGTTCACTTGTCTGTGGGGCTTCAAGGTGGTCAGGATCCTGGAATCACTGCTTGGTTGCTTGTTGAAAATGATCAGCTCCCCCATGAAGCTTTTGTGGTTGTGATTGAAGAGCAGAGCAGAGAGCACTGAGGTGTACAGTCTGGGCCTCCGGGGGCCTCAGAGGCTCTGCAGGAACCTGCTGGATGTTGAAGATGTTTTGTTGTGGTTGGTTTTGGTGTGACATGAGCCACTTCGTTTGAAGGAAAGTGTGTGTGAGCGGGTTCCACCTCCCCACAGCTCAGGGTTGGTCTGCAGCCAGAACCCCCACCCCCACACACACAGGCTGAGTCACGTTCATACTGCCGGTAAGAAAAAGTGGTGAGCGACACACTAGCGGGCGTGTCCATCCATCTGCCCCCACACACCATAACACAGCAGGTGGTGACGGTGATGACTTGTGGACTTGTTCCTCACCACCTGAGGCGCATTGGATTTTCAGGCCTTTCGTACCTTCTGTGTCCGGCTGATGTCTGTAATCTTCTCCAGACCTGCTGTGCTCCTGCTGAGGTTTTTGGTTTGATGTCTGAGGCCTCATTGGTCATAGAACAAACTGCAGATTTTGTTCTATGCGTGCGTGTGCGCATAAACATGCACAAACGTCCTTTGTTACTTTCCCACATTAATGTCCCATAATTAGCAAACACTCACATGTGGTCTGGTCTGAGCTTTGTGTGTGTGTGCCTTTAAGGGGAAAACTTCTATTCATTGAGCTGCTTTGTAGAGCCAAAACAGAACAGGTGCACACAGTTTTCTGCATGTCTTTAACTAATCACTCGATACACACTGCTGTGCATGAACGTATGTGTGTGTGTTGCTCCTAGCTCCTGCTGAATGTCTTGGCCACGTCTTGATCTTTGCTTTTACTTCCTTATTTCTCGCACTTCCTTCCTGTGCCCCCCTGCCCCACACCCATTACTCCTCCTAAAAATGACAAAAGTGAGAAATGAGCCAGACTATCTTAGATATCTTAGAATTAATCATGTCAACAATAAAGCTGACTCAAGTTGCCATGGAAACGCCCTTGCGTGCCTGCGTGTGTGTTGTTAGATCAGCGTGCGACCTGTGCCCATCGTCTGTCTCCGCCCCTTTCAGACGGTGTCATCGGGTCAGGGCCGCTCCGACTCCCCCGTGTACGCCAACCTACAGGAGCTGAAGATCACCCAGTCGGCCGTGCCGCCTGCGCCTGCTGGCTCACCGCTGCAGGTGCAGGGTGACTGGGAGACGTACAGAGATGCCAGTGGACGCCACTTCTACTTCAACCACTGCACGCAGGAGCGCACTTGGAAGCCGCCGCGGGCCAAGGAGGCCGCAACTGAGCACCAGAGGGGCCGATACAGCACGGGAGACAGTGCTGAGGTATAGGTTGGGGTCACGGGGTCATACATGCCGAGGTCTAGACGGAGAACTCGTTCCGTCGTTGGCGGCATAATTGATTTCGCCATGACATTTGCTGCGGGAAGCATGTGGACTTGTTTGGTTCTGTTCTTAAGCACAATCGACAATGAACTGCAAATTACTCTGTCAGGTCTTTGGGCTGCGTTTGACGTGCTTTGTGTGTGTGTGTCCTGGGAGCTACTGAACTTGCTGACTTGTCGACTTGAGCTGCATTTCTTTCCTCTGCGATTTCATGGTGAAAGATTCTCTCTCTCTCTCTCTCCCTCTCTCTGTGTCTCTCTCTCTGCTGGGTTGGTAGACCACGCCCCTCTCCCCCCCTCTCGTGCCTGCCCTCTCACTCTCGGTGGGTGGCCTCCAGCCACTGACCCCCGAGGACCCCTGCCTCAGTGCCTACTCCAGCCAGTCAGACAGCCTGTATGGCTCTCCGCCTCGCGGCTGGTCAGAAGAGATGGACGAGCACGGGCACACGCTGTACATAAGCGACCACACCAACGAGAAGGTACTGCCCGGCTCCTGCGGGTTTCTATGGTGATGGGGCAGTGTTCTCTGTGGTCTTTTCTGCAATCGGCGCACCTCTTGTTTCTTGGGTTGCTCCTCAAGGCCACCACACCAGCACCAGCTCCATCACAAAACCAACCCCCACCATCAGCACCTCCCAGAGGATAAACCAACAGCTCGTTATTAGGCTCACAGTTAGCTGATGTTGTTGGCTCACACTGTTCTCAACTCATCTCACCTCCTATTTAGCAAATATACTGAACTGTCTTTGTCTGTGCATGTGTGCATGTCTGTGTGACCAGTGGATAAAGCATATGGATGAGCAGGGCCGCCCATACTACTACAGCGCAGACAATGGGCGCTCAGAGTGGGAGCTGCCCAAGGTGAGAGTGCATCAACCAGCAGGAGAGAATTGTGACCATCGTCATCACTGTGGCCTTGTGTAACCGACATCTTCCCCGGATCTCCCCTCCCAACCATCTACCTGCTCCTCTCACCCCACAGTACAACCACTCACCCCCTCTGCCAGGCCGAGACGCTCCAAAGACCCGCAGCCTGGAGCGCTGGCACGTGGAGCCCATCGTGTTGACCAAGTGGAGACACAGCACTTGTATCCAAGACCCCAATGACAAGGTGCAGCAGGCCACGCCACCCTCTTACACATACATGCAGGCACAGTTACCGCATGTGTTGAACCGTAGCTGTTGGGGTTTGGCTCTGGGGGCAGACCTCCTACAATTGGAATGTGGCTGAAGCTCCTTCTCTCACCCAGCTGATTGATGTGACCCTTCTGAGCGATTGACCCCTGGTGTTGACCTCCGAGCAATCTGGGCCCTGCCCACCTTTTTGCTGTCTGTGTCCTCTGATAAGCGGTGTGACGAACCCCGAGTATGGCCGCCTGCTCTACGTTTTTGCAGCGACTCCTTGCAGCTCAACCTGCACACACCATACAGACTGCCAGTCAATGGCACGTTGTCGCCTTGCAATCACCAGTCACCACAGCCCCTTCAAATCCAACCCAACAATCAATCGACTGTATGCCGACCACCACCTTAAACCATGACCTGATGTTGACAATTCCTTGTTTTGAATTGGCTGATCAAACCCCAATCACTCATCAATTGGTCAGGAGATCGACTGGCTTTGTGAGTAGTAGTAGGCATGAAACCTGTGAATTCTCGCCTGGTATCTTGATTATACTCAAGTACCCAAACTTCCTCGTTTGACGTCATGCAGTGTACTTTTTGTACACAAAAATGACAGCCCAATTGCAGATGTTGGTGCCTGGAACGGTTTGAAGTCATGACTCGAGACTTTGATGTCGTGATTCACAGGTTCAAAAACACAGCATTAGTCTGACGTTGCTGTGATTGTTTATGATTTCTTGAGGTTGTGATTGGCCCATGTGCTCTCACATTAACACATTAACTCATTAACATGGTTTTGTGTGTGTGTGTCTGTGTCTGTGTCTGTCTGTCCCACTCCTCCTTGTTTCCACACCAGGATGCGCCGCTGAGCCCCAAGCCCTCCACACCAGACTCTGACTCCTGCCCATCGTCGCCCAAGCCCCCTACCTCAGTCAGTATTCCCCTCAGGCCCGGCCCGACTCTGCTTCGCTCTGTCCGACCTTGTTGCATTGTGTCACAGGGATTCCAGCTCTGAACGGTCGTCTTGAGTCTGAGTTTTGCTGTGAGGCTGACAGCCTTCAGAGATGACTGATGATGATTCACATCCCTACAATTTAAAAACGGCACAAACAGCCGCTCGGTGTTGAATGGGATTGCTTTGGAGTGTCTGGTGTCCGTGGCTGTGGTTGCTTTGGTGCTGTGTAGATGTTTTCTGTCCAGTCTGTTGCTAACATGCTGGGATGTATGCTCTGCTGCACAGCCCTCTGAGAAATGTGGCGTCCTAAATGTGACCAAGATCACCGAGAACGGCAAAAAAGTGCGGTGAGTGCTGAGTGGAAGAGGAGGATTAGGAGGAGGAAGAGAAGGGGAAGGAGAAGGATTTGTGGGACGTGTAGGTGGAGCTATACAAATGTGCCCTTCTCCATGCAGGAAGAACTGGACATCCTCCTGGACAGTCCTCCAAGGCTCCTCACTGCTCTTTGCGAAAGGTCAAGGAGGCGGGACCAGCTGGGTGAGTGAGGCCACACCGTGTTTTTTTACCACCGCAGAAAGACAGCCAAGCAATGCGAGTGGCTGAGGTCAGAACGTCTCCACGTATTCCGCGCTTTGGCCGGTATGAAGGTATGACCTAAAGGGATGATCTTCTGCTCCTGATCTGTTCCGTATCTCCTCCCAGTTTGGAGGAGGTCAGTCAAAGCCCGAGTTTACCGTGGACCTGAGAGGAGGATCAGTTGACTGGGCCAAGGACAAGTCCAGCAAGAAGAATGTCCTTGAGGTGGGACGTCCCTCCTGGACAGTGGCACTATCAGCAGGTTCCAAGCGTCTGAGCTGCACTGATGACGCTGTTTTTGTGTCGCGGCCATAGCTGAAGACCCGGCAGGGCACTGAGCTGCTTATCCAGTCAGACAACGACAACGTGGTGAACGACTGGCTGCGAGCGCTGCAGGAGACCATCAGCACGCACGTGGGCAGCAGACTGCCGCATCGCACAACCTTGCGGTTAGGACAGGTGTGACCACCTGCGACATTTGTTTGTGTGTGTGTTTGTGTCAGGCCTGGGAGTCTGATGAGGCCATTGAGGAGGACATGCCAGAGTCCCCCACCATGGAGAAGCAGGACAAGGAGAAAGATCATCGGGAGTCCAAGAAAAGCAAAGGTGGGTGTGCGAGTGTGTGTGCGTGTGGGGAGTGTGCCCCTTTGCTGGACACCTCTCCCTCAACCCCAGGCATGAAGCCCTCAAGCAGTCTGGACGCCTCGGACAACAAGAAGACGCGACACAAGCTGAAGAAGTTCCTGACCCGCCGGCCCACACTTCAGTCAGTCCGAGACAAGGGCTACATCAAAGGTAGGCCCCGCCTCGCTCGCCCCTGTCCTCCCTGTGACTACTTCCGGATGCAACGTCTGACCTCCGTGTCCCCTGGACCATCAGACCAGGTGTTCGGCTGCAGCCTGTCCGTGCTGTGCCACAGCGAGAAGGCCATGGTGCCCAGCTTCGTTCGGATGTGCATCGACCATGTGGAGAGCACCAGTATGTGCCCTAGCCCAACCCGAGCATGCCAAGCGAGCTCAGAGCGGCCTTTATGCTCACCGCGTTCCTCTGTTCAGGTCTGAGGGTGGACGGGCTCTACAGGGTCAGTGGCAACCTGGCAGTCATCCAGAAGCTCCGCTTTGCCGTCAACCACGGTGAGCCAGTACGAACCAAAGAGGGACAACGCCCGCTCTATGGATACCTCCAGCCCCATGGCTCACCTGGTGTGTGTGTACATGTTGGTGCAGATGAGAAGGTGAACCTGTCAGACGGGAAGTGGGAGGACATCCACGTGACCACTGGAGCTCTAAAGATGTACTTCAGAGAGCTTCCAGAGCCGCTCTTTACCTACATGCTGTTCCACGACTTTATCA
>OMPJ01008872.1:5846-17829 GCA_900312935.1 Carapus acus | reverse complement strand
GCTCCAGGGTAGGGCCCCGGTGACGCCAGTCCGGGCGACGTGATCTTCCTTTGTTCTTGTTTCTTCATAGGGGGTCCTGAGCTGCTCTTCGTCTGACCCGTCACTTGAGACCTTTTTGCCTTGGGAGACCCTACCGGGGGCCCCTACAGGAGCCCCTGACAACATAGCCCTCAGGATCATTCGGGTACTCTAACCCCTCCACCAAGTTAAGGTGGCAGCTCAGGGAGGGGTAAGGTGGCAGCTCAGGGAGGGGTAAGGTGGCAGCTCAGGGTGGGTTACTTAGTGGTGCAATGGATCATGAATCCGTGATCCGCTTGGATCACTCTCCACGGATCAGACCGGCCTTGAAACGCGGGGTGAGGTTCGTTGCTGCCGCACCTCGCGTTTCACCCCCGTGTTTGAACAAGAACTTCTGGTTTAAATACAAGGGAATTTGCATATTTCCTGTCAGGAAATCGACAATTTTCACTATAAAGATGTTCGAAATTAGTCATACATAAAGATCAGTGGACACATATCAATATTCGTTTTATGTTATCATTTTTTCTGTATCATTTGTCATGATGACAAGTGAGGCTCTGCCTCACCTGCCTACCCTGACCGCACGTCCCTGGAACCATGCACAGAGGCAGTAGGTGAGGATGCTCTCCTCCGTGCAGCAATAGAAGGATTTCAGAAGTTTCTCTGAGATGTTATATTCCCTGAGAACGCTCAGGAAATAGAGTCTCTACTGAGCCTTCTTGACCAGTCCAGTAGTGTGCTTTTTACTGATCAAAGTTGAAGTCCAATGAAAATAAACAATTTAAACTGTCAACAGGTACTAATTATTTGTGTATTTCTACTTCTTACACCATCAAATTGAGGAATTTAAATCAATAACGTGTCAAATCGATAATCAAATTGAATCGAGACTCTGAGAATCAAAATCTAATCAAATGGAGAGGTTCCAATCAATACCCAGCCCTATTGTCTCTGTCTCATGTAGCTGACTACCCATCAATGTGTTACATTAGCGTGCAGTACACTTATTCAGCCTGTTTTTCGCGTTTCTATTATTACTACTGTAACTTGCCTTCAAAGATCAAATGGCTGTTCTTGATCTTGGAGTTTGTAAAATATATTTCCCCAAAAAAGGCGAGTTCAAGTACGGTGCTACTTTTCCGTGTTTTCTTCTTCTTTGTTACACAACTTTTGACTACACAACTTCTACTATGGATCGACCTCTGGAACATACGGAACAACCTTGTGCAATACATTACCTCGGCTTTGTGTTTGATTAAAACATTCTTGTCTGATGTCAAGATAACATTAATAGGTTAGCTCTCAAACAATGTTCATGTATGTTGTGCATGAAGACAGAGGTTAGGTGGTTTTCAGTTGATTCAAAGGAAACAAGAGGGTGGGGAAGGTGTGGCGAGCCCTGAAGGAAGTAACCGAAAGAAGATGATAACTGTACGTCTGAAAGAACTAGTCACAAATGCAAGTGGTCGGAATTTGTTTCATCTGCAGGGCAGCCACAGTGAGGAGCTCAGACATCCGTGAGGGGCTCAAATTACAAACACTGCGCCTGTACATCTAGACAAACCAGCTGAGGTCATTCGGGCATCTGATTAGGATGCATCCTGGACACCTCCCTTTGGGATTTATTCCTGGCATTTCTGTTTGGGAAGAATTCCATGGGCAGACCCAGGATAGGCTGCAGATATTGTATCCCTCTGATACCCAGGGAATGCCTCTTCCTTCGCGACCAAGACACTGATAAGCAGACAACTTCAACAATATTTCATTTTTACCTCATTAAAGTTGTCTTTCCTAGGTTACCTAAGACTTAATGCCACATGTCATTGCTTTCCAAAGGTTTTTGAAAGATACAGAGTGCATGAATGAATTTCAGAGGTTTTGCCTCTATGGATTTATGTACTTTGTCTTGATGGCAAAATGCAGCACTCAATGGAAGTAAAAATAATAGCAGTAAAACAGATATGCACATGTTTGGACAGTAGAAGATGTTATGTGTCAGTGGATGACAACAGACTCTTCAAATGCTGGCTGGCACACTAATCCAGTTTTGGGAGCAGAAACCCCAACGTTGCTGGGACATAACTCTGGGAAGTGGGAGCTACACAGACCTCAAACCTGTTTGACACCACAAAAACAGGAGATGCTGTGCCATGTTCATGCAAGCTTTATCAGTGGATCATTTGATTCTTTTTTGTGTCTTTTTCTTAAAAAAGGGTTTTTAAATGCAGATCAGGGATTACGAGATTTGTTTTACCATGTATGTCATGCAATCCACAACAGAATAGACGTATATATTGTGATAATACATATACTTGTTACATATATACATCCATGTGTGCTTGTCTGTGTTAGATTGTGAGCAATTTCGCTGTAGATCTTATCCATCCTCAACTATACTCATAATTTCAGGAAAGGTGCATTTTCAATTTGGAAAACCAAATTCAGAGAATCAGTCATTATGAAAGATGTTGTGTTTTGAAAGACAAATAATACAATGATCAGACAAGGCTGAAATTGCAGCTTTCGTAATTACAAATCTTCAAAAAAAAAAAAAAATCACTCTTCACTTCCTCAGAAGGAGGACAGATGTGGCTCGTCATATAATTTCCACATTCCCCGTAATCTCAACCGTGAAAAAATACCTAGATAACTGTAATTGGTACAAAAACAATCAAAACAGGAAGAAAGACATTATGAACCTTGGCACTTTAACACTGCAAAACACTTTTAATAACAACAGCCAATGACACAGGACATGCCCCTCTCCCGACTGCACTGACTTAAAAATGCAGGTACACCGTTCCTAGAAGTGGGTAGTGTAAAGAAGTCACCCGTTTCCTCTTTCTACTAAGACCTCTGCATGTCATACGTGAGCAACATTGAAGAAATCAAAACATCTGACTAACATTGCTTTGGTTAATACACCATATGCTGTGTAACAGTTGATGTTTTTGAAATGTGAAGTAAGGCAACACCAGATCATTGCAAAGCAGGTCTGAATGGATGCGTGTGCACTCAAGAGAATAGTGAAAACATAGGCAGTGAAATCGATGATGGTTTAAGACAACATCAGTGTTCGATGTGATGAATGAAGGTAGCATCACGCAACATCAGTAGCAACGCTGACAATCATAGGATTAACGACTGGCCTTAATAACCGGGCGAGTTTAACAGGTCTTACCCAGGTATTTAATGGTGAAGCCCCGGGGTGGATTGAGGGACCTTCGCATCCACCCTTCCCTCAGCACCTCCAGGTGATCCTCCTTTCCTTGAATTAGCAACACATGCTCGTCTATCCATCCCAAAAAGAACGTTTCGGACATCGCTTCGGTAATCCGTTGATTCCAAATACGTTGCTCCGTATTTTCCGCTTTAAAATCTGCGAAGATTTCATAGCCGGTATGGTGCCTCGGCAGCACGTCGCTCTCCAACACCCCGGTCGCCCCGACAATTTCCCCTGTCCCAACCCTTGACAGCACAATAGCTAGGGAATGGGGTGCAATCTGTAAAAAAGACTCCATTTTGTGCCTCTACTAGCTGACAAACACATGCAGTGCAGTCGTCATGTCCCCCCTGTCAGACACAGCGAAGATGCGTGGAAATCCATTAATCCTTATTGGAAGCAGTTAACGGTTATGTTTTTGTGATGATAGCCCGCTAGCTTCTGTTAGCCTCCGTTCAAACCAATTTCTCATCCTAGCTCTGTTCCCTCCTCCTCAGAAGACACACCCAGTTCTTTGTGGAAGTTAACTTGTCGTACTGTTCATACGTGTCGGGATTTGCAAATTGTAATTTTGCAAATGGGGGGATAAAAGCCGTTGATTTCTTGCCCCTCAGTGGTGTTAGCTTAAAGCTAACAAACATAAGCGCGTCCCAAGAGAAACGTGTTTCGTTTTGTCATAAACCTGCATACAACAAAATAAAAGATCTCTCCGTTATTTTGAATTTCTGCTATCTTGTTTTAACTTGCATCGTAACAACAAGACAGGTAAGCCACTTGACAGTTTTGATCCAGGCTGGGAGAAAAGGTCTGAGGGCAGAGGGAGCGATGGTAAAGTAGGTTAACCACTAAGTTCCTGTCAAACCTTCACATTAAGACTTCACCATAGGTAAGTGCATTTTCAACTTTTGTATACTTTAGGTGTTGCCGGTCAAAAATGACTGGCAAGTAGAAATACATTTAAAAATTGAGATGCATGCTCATTTGTCAGATGGACACACACACACTCGAAGTTTATTAGCAAGAATGATGGGAATTTTTGCTCACACAGAAGCAGTGCCAGTTGGTGGTGTTGCAACATTATTATTTACCATTTTGACCTGAATATAAGACGAACCTGAATATGAGATGACCCTCTTTTTCCAAGAGAGATTTTTTTAAAAATGGCTTTCTGATAACAAAATCTTTGTCATCATGCCAAAATTTGATATGAAATTTCTAATTAAACAACAAACTTGCAGCCTTTCACAATTTCCATCACTGAACGACAAGATTACAGAATTTGTTAGAGGGGAATAATCAGAAATGCCTTTGCAATGGAACACTACCTAAACAAAACATCAGTGGAAACGGTTGAACTTTTTTCCCTCACCAGCAGTGTCCACTAGCTCTCTGGGTTCACTCTCGCTATCCTCCTCAGCAGGCCTGTTGCATCAATACAGGCAATGTAGGCAATTACCCCAAACTGGTGGGGGGCGCCACGACCGGTCATGATTGAAATGCAACAACAAACTGTGTGAGCGCCCCCTTCATTTCTTTTACGGTCAATGCAATTAGGTGCAATGTAGGAATCCTCCTCAGGTTTTCTATCAGGCAGCCAGAGAAGGAAGAAGAGAAAGGAAGAGGAGGAATAGAAAAAGCAATATTGCAGTAAGTGATTAATACTCTGGATAAAATAGGTGTCTTGTATACATTGTGTAATTTAGCAGCAGGTAGGCTAGCAAAACAACATAAGGGTAATGTTTACGTTAGCTACCTGCCTGACGGTCAGTGCTGGTAACAAACAAGAACAGTTTGTGCCAGGGACGTGTGGTCAGGGGAGGCGTCATCATGACAAATAATGAAAATGATAACATGAAATGAATATTATTATTTGTCTACTGATCTTTACGCATGACTAATTTCAAACATGTTTATAGTCAAAATTGCTGATTTCCTTACAGGAAATATGCAAATTCCCCTGTATTTGAACTGGAAGTTCCTGTTCAAATACAGGGGTGAAACAGGAGGTGCAGCAGCAACAAGCCTCACTACACCACTGAATGAGCAATCCTTTACAGACTGGGTTGATACAGTCAGTTGGTGCATGCCGGTTGCAGTATCTCTTCATGTTGCCAATAAAATGTTTGCAGATACGTTTATATACCCTGATTTTCCACAGTCTGGCTAGTGTCTTCAACCATTAAAGTTTAATGTTTGAAAGTGACATTACAGTCGACCCTCGATTGTGCGGACTTCACATGTCCGGACTTTCAATTGTCCGGACAACGTCCGCCTTCCGGACTAAATGTCCGCTCCAGCCGCTCCAGTCCGAAGAATGACAACTTTGACCGATAGGTGGCTCTCGCGGCAGATGACGCCACCAGCGAGGCAGCCACGCTTTAACTTCCAACCCGGTGAAAGGGTGAAATAATACCAACTTTTCGTTTTTTATTATTACTGCTATTAATATTATGTTGTGCCCTATTGCAGGTTTAACCAAATTTTACCCTCATGTATACTGTATATGCATATTGTACCATATTTTAGCCTAGGAGTATGTGTGCGAGACAATATAGGCTGTTTACTGTACAGTAGTCAATTTTCAATGTCCGGTAGTCAATTTTCAATGTCCGGACTTTTTCATTGTCCGGACTAGGTCCAGTCTGTATTTGTCCAGAGAAACGAGGGTCGACTGTATTTAGTTTTACCTATGGGACATAAAACCGCAGTGAAAAGGCACAGGGTGAGGTACAACAGCACTCTGCTGCCTCGAGGGTGGTGCACGTGAGCCTACAGGTGCTTGTTGCTGCTCCTGTCCTGCACAGAGGCCAGGCGAGTCAAGTTCACCCTGATGCTAGCCGTTAATTTCTGTGTTTTGCTCCGTTTGACTGCCGCATGCGTTGCGCTGCTGTGTGTGCAATAAACGGATATGCCCTGTTCTCCCCACTCCCCTCTGGGAAGAGATGCCGCAGTCTCAAATCCAGAACTACAAGACTTAAAAATAGCTTTTATCATCAGGCCGTTGGGGCCATCACACCATCCCCATTTATTTTGATATTTATTCTGATTGACTTACCACTCACTGTTCTCAAAACCACTCGGCCCAAAAAGACATTTGTATACATCTATGTTCATTGGAAAAAGATTTTGCAGCTAAATCTAGCTACTGTCAAGAATCAAAACTAGCTCTGTCATTTTAAAGAAAGCAGTGTATAGATTTTTTTTGACATGGTGACATATTTAGAGTTCTGTCTTGTGTTGGTTTCTTTTTCTTTTATTTCCATTTTCATACGGGCATAATTTCCCCATCTCCGACACTCCGCAACGGCCCATAGTGCTTTTGTCTGTTACAACCCGTTAATGATTTTTGACTGCAAATATTTTTAGTTTATCCGTTGAGTCTGAGGCCTGCTGATGACAGAACTCAGTGGCTGCCGACGTCACTGAGATGGCTTTCTTTCATTTTGACCTTTTTCTGACTGGAGAGATGCTGGGTGGCCCGCCACCCAGGTTGACAGTTGACTCCCTGGTCTGATCAGGATGTGACAGATGATGACGTGGAGCCATTTGGCACAGGCATTTCAGAATTCATCCCCACATTCAATCTCCTCGTCTCGCCTCTCTTCTCTCCCTAACTCTCTCAGGAAGGTGTTGGAGCTGCTGTCGTTCTCTCTCTGTTACATGTTTCGTCATCTCTGTCATTCCACCTTTTCCTCTTTACGGTTGTGTCCATTTTCTCGCTGTGTGCCCTCTCTTGATATGAAGGAGACATTCAGTTGTTGGATTTTGAAAACACACAGCACCGGATAGCCCTTCCTTTTCGAGACAACTGCACAGAGTGGCAGTCTATTTGAAGGTGTTAAAAGATGTGGTTTGAATAATGTATTTCAACTTTATTTGTGGATACTTGTTATTGGTGTCAAATTTCAATTTAAATGTCCACCCATTTTTTTTTGGTTTTAAAGAGAGCAAAGAAATTCAAAAACATGATGAAGATGGAATTTGGATGTTCCAACACAAACCGACTCTCCCTCACAGCCTTTATGAGATAGCTGCTATTTTGAGTCATCTTGTCCTGTCTGTGTTCAACATGCTTCATAAAGTAATTTTCAACCAAAAAGAGTACGATTCCCACAGCCATCTTATCCATTTCACACATTACACATGGATTTCTTTGAGTTACAGTGACAATGGTCCACATTTTGTGAATGACGTAGTTCGACATGTGGTGGAGCACATGCAAATCACATTAAAGAATCATTGTGCATACCACCCTCAGAGCACAGGACTAGTCGAAAGAACAAATGGAAGAGTAAAAGGGCGACTTAGGAAGTGCATGGAAGAGACAGGCAGGCCTTGGCCTGAATGTCTAGATTTAGTAGAATTATACATGAGAATAACACCAACTGACATGGGACTGACTCCTCTTGAAATGATGTATGGGCGATCTTTTCGACTGCTGCTATTCCCACAGGAAGTGGAAACAGCCGATGAAGAACAAAACTTATGTGATTACATGAAATGCCTGTTACAATCAAATGATGTTGTCAAAACTGACAAACTGCCGGAGTCTGATCTTGTGTTACAGAAACAGGATATCCAGCCGGGAGACTGGGTCTACATCAAAGTCATTAAGAGAAAGTACTGGCACAGTCCCACGGGGAAGGCAAGTTCCAGGTCCTGCTAACTACTCCAACAGCCGTAAAGATTGCAGTGAGATCCACCTGGATACACCTCAGCTACTGCAAACAGCAGAGGTTACTGGCAGACCCATGGAGTAGTGGGGAAGTCCAACTACAAAGGGGTGTTGCCTCCTAGTGGTATCACGTCTCAACGTCGGTGAAGCAAACATCTCATCCCTACTTTATGAGGGGTAAAGGCCTGTAGCCTGACTATGCAGTCAGTCGCCAGTCCTCAAATGAGGATGGAGGGAGTAGACGGTGAAGCTCACATGCCTCGGGGTCAGCCTGGCCCTACTCCTGGGTTGGTGGTCTCTTGCAGGTGGCAAGATAACAGGTAACGACCAGGGTTCCACACGAAACTCATGAACCGGAGAAGCACAACCATAACGACAACATATGGTGGAGCCTAGCTCATGTAACAGCCAGATGAGCAACTAACCAATCCTGCTGCGTGTAGCATCATTCCACATTCAGCTACAGAAAATACTGTGTTAAGGCCTGTGCCTTTGTTGGTAAATGAAACTATAAATGTGTTGCAAGATTTGACGATTGCTCATCTCAACAGAAAACTAATGGTGGCTGACTGGCCATTGGTTGGAACCTGGCCAGAAGCTCTGACAGGGAGAAATCCAGCAAATTTTTGAGAGAGCAGACCAATGCAACATGTGTGGCACAGGCAATGGTGCACAGGGTTCGCCGCCTTGAGGAAATGGGGCGAGAACCCGGCTTATGTTTCCATTCTCCATGAGCACCAAGTAGACCACAGCTAGACTTGGGATCTGCATCAAAGTGCAAAAACGTTATTGACATGGCATATATTTTGATTGAGACGAATTGTACCAGAGACCTATCAGTCAGGATTGATTAAGTCGCTAATTTGAATCTAACTGCTCTCCAAGGGCAAACACCTTTGTGTTCTTCTTCAGGACATTGCAGTGAATATCTCACAGTGGTGGCACCAACAGAGTTGGGATATTCCTCACCCACCAACATGGTATAGACGTGTGGGGGGAGGTCGTACCTGTTCCTCCCTTCCAGCTAAACAGGAACATCCCATCTCTCATTCCTCCTGCCGGATTTCTCCGTGGTCCACACGACCAACCTGTCGACCTGCATCATGGGGTGGAGACTCACCATCACCTTCAGCACAGGAGAGACCTGATTCCTGCTGATCGGCACCTGGCAGCGGGGTTGTTCCCAAATTACGGGGTGATAATGTAAATGTTTTTTGCCACCTCCTTGCCGTCCCAATAAAAAAAGCTATGCATGGGTGAGTAAGCTGAAGAGAGTTTGACAGAGTACTTTTGCGCTCTTTGTCTGCTCTTCCCTTGCAAGAAACAAAAGGAATATTTTGCCTGCGGTCTGACTCCTCCCAACCAGGGGCACATAACCCCAACAAGAATGCTTTCGATGCTGGAGTGGTAGAAGGTCACAAGCAGCCTCCGGCAGATGTTGTCTCTCTTTGGCACTCTCAGAAAGCGCAGACGCTGCTGTGCCTTCTTGATGACGGCAGTGGTGTTTTCTGACCAGGATAGCTCAGCAGAGATAATGGTGCCCAGGTAGGTGAAGGTGTGGACTAGGGCTGGGTATTGTTAAGAACCTCACGATTCGATTCGATTTCGATTTCGATTCTTTGGGTAACAATTCGATTCGATTTAGATTCGATTCGATATTGTTTTCAACACTTCAATATCGATTCAGCAATAAGTCGAAATACACAAATAATTGATAATGTTGATATTTAATTTCAAAATATTTTTTTATTTTCATGCCCTTAGGGTTTTGATCCGATTTGATTATCAATTTGACGCATTATTGATTTCAATTCTTTGATTCTATTGAGTAAGAAGTAGATATACACAAATGAATCGTACCTGTTGACAATTTAAATTGTTTATTTTCATTGAACTTCAACATTGAGCAGTAAAATTGAGAATAGATAAATCTGAAAATAAAAACTTGACATTTCTGTATAGAAAAAAAAATTGAAAAATAAAAAACATGTAAACTTAAATAGATATTGTCAAAGACCTAACAACATCTGATAATAAAACAGCAGCAGCATAATAGCTCATTGTCCATTAGTGGGAGGAAAGTTAAAAAAAAAAAACATGGCAGTATCAGAATCCAAAGTAAAGTGCATGTAAACTGTTTAACATCTAACATCTTTCTCTCTTAAATTGTAATACACTTCAACATTTCTTGAGCAATCATATCTGAATCATGTTTTTTCTGGTCACATTTGTGGTCAAATAATAATAGTATACACATAGTAATAGTATGTGACCAGAAATGAAAGAACAAAACGGAAAAAAAAATCTATATAAGCACACTTTGTATGATACTAAGTGTGCACTTGAAGTTTTTGGTAATTCCAGACATCGGAACTCTTTCCACCGCTTGCCATTTTGTGGTTGCGGACGCCTGCTGCTTCCGTACATAAAACGCGATTCACAAGATGTTGTGCCAGGGGGTGAATCGATTCAGCGGTAGTGCTGAATCGATATTGAATCGAAGGGGAGATAATTTTGATGCATCGATTCTTCGATATTTTTACCCACCCCTAGTGTGGACCATCTCCACCCGATCACCGATGATGTAGATGGGGGCCAGGTCTGTCTTGAGCCTCCTGAAGTCCAGGATGATTTCCTTTGTCTTCCTGGTGTTCAAATACAGGTTGTTGGCTGAGCACCACTCGGACAGTCTCTGGACCTTGTCCCTGTAGGCAGACTCGTCCCCTCTCAAGACCAGGTCGTGTCGTCCGCAAACTTCACGATGGTGTAACTAGAATGGGTGGGTAGGCAGTCCATGGTGTAAAGCAGGGGTGTCAAACTCAATTTCACCGAGAGCCACATCAGTGTGGCCATGGCCCCCAATGGGCCAGGTGTCAATGGCAATTATTAGGAGTTATAGATGTAATTTTATGTAAAATGTCACAACACATTTAGAAATCTCTAATGTTAATATTTTATTACTTATTCAACGTGCAAATATCCCATTTGGATAGATGTAAAAAAATATGTCAGGGCTTTGGCATTATTTTATCACAGATCCTTGTATTCTATCGGGAAATTGTATTATATCTTGAAAAGAAACCCAATCAATCAATAATCAATCAATCAACCAGTCTGCAACCTGGTTGCTTTTTTGATAAACTGACATTTTATTAAGTGTGTATCTGGTCGGGGCATAGCTGCTGTCACTTCACTAGTAACATGATCCATGTGCATTTTGGGAGATGTAGTGATTGAGTTAATGCATAAATGAGAGATCTATTTTGAAACGCATCAGGCTCCATTTGGCCTGTGGGCATTCAATTTGACATCGGTGGTATATTGAAACACTCTCCCAAGCGCCTGCGGGCCTCATTTGGCCCAGAATTTGACACCTGTGGTGTATAGGGTGTAGAGCATTGGGCTCAGCACACTGCCTTGTGGGGAGCCAATGCTTAGTGTCCGGGAGGTGGAAGTGTGGGGACCCAATTTGACTGACTGGGGTCAGTCTGTGAGGAAGTCCTTGATCCAGTGACAGGTGTATATGGGGAATCCCAGGTCTGCCAGTTTCCGGATCAGGATGTTGGGGATTATGGAGTTGAATGTTGAGCTGAAGTAGATGAAGAGCATCCAAACATAGCTCTCCTTGTTTTTAAGGTGGCTCAGCGCGGTGTGTAGAGCAATGGATATAGCATCCTTGGTTGATCTGTACGCCCTGTAATCAAACTGGTGGGGGTCGAGGGATTGGGGGAGGTGGTCCTTAATGTGTTGGAGGACCAGTCTTTCCAGGCACTTGGTGATGATTGGGGTTAGTGCAACTTGTTGATAGCTCAAGAGGCTGGTGGTGTTTGTTTTCTTGGGTACAGGGTTGATAGTGGCAAACTTCATGCATGATGGGATGGTGGCCTGTGTCAGCTACCGGTTGAAGATGGTGGGGAATACCTGCGCGAGCTTGTCCGCACAGGCTTTTAGCACCTTCTCAGGAACCTCATTAGGCCCAGATGCTTTACTGGGGTTGACCTGACTGAGTGTGCGTTTCACTTGCTGTACCCGTACTGTGATAGGTTGGTGGCTGGGGTCTGATC
>OMPJ01008871.1:10088-26958 GCA_900312935.1 Carapus acus | reverse complement strand
TATGGGCTGCAGTCCGTTAACACCAGAACAGAAGACAGAGACAACATGGTGTCTGGAGACGAATATTTTACGCTAGTATTTAAATTCCTGTCCGCTATGAATTGCAAGCAGCTTGCAGATATTTGAAAAATACTCATTGGGTAAGGTTAGGGTTAGGGTAAAAAATAAAAAGTAAATAAAATCTATGAAAACACTGCATAAAAATGTCCCTCTGCTGTTCCCTATGCAAAAACGCAAAATAATATCAAGCTACTTACGAAGCCAAGGGAACAAAACTAGATATTTTGGCCAGAAATAGTCCGTCTTCCCTTTGCTGAGCCAACTGGGGACGTGAGGCTGAGGGAATCCCATCTGGGCTGAAACGACACCACCTGAGCCATACAGTAGAATTCTGTACTACTCAAACTTCGTCCAAATATCAGCAGTATGTCATCAAATCCACCAAATGTCCAAAGGCACAATAAAAATCATGTATTTATTAGAAATAGCTAATTCTAGGGGCTTTTTGGAAAAACGTACACACAAAGTTTACAGCCTTGTCCAACTAACAGCTGTCCACCTTGAAGCGGAGAGATGTTGGACGTAGTCTTCCTTGCCGGAACCGTGGACCGAAGGACGCGTCGTAAACAATCGACTGGGATGACGGACGAGGTGGATCTGGGCTGGTCTGGTGTCGGAGGTTCTGTTTGAGGTCGCCGGGCCTCGACTGTTTGTTCAACTGCATCTGTGTGTCGTGAAATTTTAATGGGTGTCCCAGCGTGCTCACACACTCGCCGCACTCACACACACATATACACACAGTACACACACTTGCACAGGCACAGAGTGGGTTTTGTAGACTCCAGACTTGTAATTGTTATTGTTATCAAGCGTTCCTGACAAGGATGAGCTTAAATCCAGACGGTGGTGTCCACTGTTCATGAGCAGGGGGCAGAACCTAGACCAGAGGGTGAGCAAACTACGGCCCATGGGCACCATCAGGCTCAATGGTCTTTTTGTTCCGGCCCACCAAAGATTTGGTACAGATTTCACAATTTTGACAGCATTCAAAAACAACGAAAACTACACAACAAGACTAACATCGGACTTTGATGAACTGGCAAAGATGGGCGAAAAACAAAACTGATCCTATAAAAGGTAGATAATGTAACACCCTGATGTTTTTTTTCAGTTTCTGTTTGATATATCTGCACCTTTTACTGACATGGCCCATGAAAATTAAATGTTTTCCCACCCTTGCTCCTCCGGTTGCCCCTGAACCCTTCGTCAAGGATCTAACTCCTACTCCCCACGTAACGACAAGCATGTTTGGGGATTTTTACCCTAGCAGATTGGACGCAGTGGCGTTCCAATCTGGAGCGATCCCATCATGCACCATTGTAATTGCCAGCATCTCATTACCGCCGGCAATTACGGGTCATAATGGAACTGGAGTTTTACGGCGACTCCCTCTGTCTGCGGGCGAATCAATCTCGCCGCGCCACTTATCGCTCGCCCCTCAAAACGCTTCGTCCCAACAAACGTGTTTATTCCATCTTTTCGTGAGGCGGCGACGGTACATCGCCAGCATCGCCGCGCCGGAGACGAAATGAGACCACAAACGTGGACTACGTGGGGCCTCCTGGGGTTTGTGTTTCGCTAGAATAGAGAAAGAACCGAAAGAGGGAGGAGGGAGGAGAATGTGGGGATGTTTGCAACAAGTGGGAAAGCAGCTTTGGTCAAGGACAGATGAGACAAAGTCTCTCGCGTTCTGGTGGACAGACAGCAATGTCAGCAGCAGACGGCGCAGCATTTTGCCACTTCGGTACGCGGCTCGGCTCACGTAAACAAACAATATTCTTTATTTTTGAGAATCTGACATAGAGTTTGGGAGCAAATTTGGCTCTGTCGCCTCTGGTGTTAAAGTGGGAAAGTTGTAGATCAAAAAAAAAAAAAAAAAACATCGTCGTGGAGAGTTCTTGCAGGCTTCGTCAATTATTTACTTGGACTTCTCCATTTGGACACGCAGCTACTGGTGAGACAGAAAGCTGTGCGCTCTCTCTCTCCTTCTCTCGCTCCTTCTCTCTCTCTCTCTCTCGTGGGCTTATTACAAAGAAATGGGGGGAAAGTGGAGCGAGACTAAATCACAGCTCATTTCCAGACTTCGTTATCGCCGCCTCACTCAGTCCTCTCACCCCTACCCAGACCTCTCTCTCTCTCCCTCTCTCTCTCTCACCTTGTGTGCATACCTCATTAAAAACGTGCCGCAGTGGCGTGACGGGTCACCGTCGTAACATGTCGAGTTAAAGGCGACGCCCGGACACCACCGATATGCAAAAAAGGGGATAATCACAAAGCATGAAAACACACAACCAGGCTAACAGCACGGTCGCTGTCTTAGGCTTAGGCTGTGGTTGTGTGCGTGTGTGTGTGTGTCTTGTTTGCGTGCTTTCAACCCCGCAACCCTCTACGCTTCCCTACACTTTTTAATATTTACACTTTTCTATTATTTTCCACATGTCTCCCTTTAATTCAATCTGTTCCTCTCGTATCAATTAATATGGCCTCACCTCTATTACTCGACGACATAGGACTTACTACGCAATGGTTAATTAAAGCGAATATACAAATCTCAAATTGTCTGTCAGTTTGGATCTGGCTCCATCGAGGATTTGTGATGGGAGAGGAGGGGTGCAGACGGGGGCGCGTTTGGGGGTTAATTGCTTCGTCACCTCCATATTGCCACGCTTTCCGTTTTTTAAATAACGCCGGAAAGAGAAAATTAGAGGAAAAATAAACAATGGCCACCAGTAAGGATCATGCGTGCAGCAGCTTCGGGAGAATGAGAGAAAAAGAGGCGCAGCTGTATCAGAAATGTCAAAGATAACTACACCAAATGACAGGAAAAAGAAAAATGGATGCATCGAGCTGAGGTCGCCGATGCTGCATTTTGCTCGAATCAAAGTTGAGATTCCGCTCACGAGATGATGGGAAATGCCAAGTGTGTCGCGGGAGAGGCAGACAGGTACAAACAATAAGACGGCAGCAACACGGACTACCAGACTCCGACAGCTTGTAAACAATTCTTGATTTGCTTTCAGCAGTTTTGAGCAGCCAGGCTCGTCACGGTCAAAGTCAATAATAAGAAATGGGAGTCTAAAATAACCACACAGAGCTCTAAACAAATTGCTTGGCTGGGTGAAACACAGATTTTGTTCAGTTACCCCCAAAAACATGAAATCTGACAAAATTCATGATGGATCTGACTTGTCGTACGCAAACGTCCAGGTTAAACAGGATCCTAGTTATAGGTGACAGGAGAGCCTGCAGGTCAAAGGCGTAAGTGGGAGGGTGGCCAAAGGTCAAGTTTTTTAACGAGACGGGAGCATCTTTGCGTGAGTGGAAAAGGGAGTCGGGCACCAATGGGGGGTTGGGGGTGGTGAGGTAGGCGGGATCGGAGCGGGGGTAGCAACCAAAATGCCAAGCATATGGGAGGATGCAATCTCCCGAAGCAATTCAATTTTGGCACTCCAAAAGCTGCGGAGTGGCTGCATTAACATGTGCTGTACTTTAATGAGAGCGGGACAGATGGCCGCCCATCCAACAGTACTTTTTTTGGAGGGGGGGGCATGGGCGGGTTTGGACTCGATTGTGGCTTTTAGCCTGGGACCCTGAGAGAGGATGGTGACGATGGGATATAGGGGCAAGAGGAGGGATTGGGACTGCAGGGCTACAAACTTGGAGGTACTTGGAGGTACTCTCTGTCTCTCTCTGCCTGTCTCTCTCTGTCTCTGTCCCCTTCCCTCTCTCTTTCAACCAAACAGGTTATGGCAGTTGGCCGCCCACCTGAAGCCTGGACTAGCCTGAGGTTTCCTCCCTTAAATGGAAGTTCCCCCTCGCCACTGTTGCTAATGGGAGACAAGTTGGATCTGCGTGTGTCCATCCCATAGACCTTGACTGTTTACATGCTGAGGAGCACTACCTGCTCCATTTTGTAAAGTGCCTTGAAATAACTCCACAGGTCCACCTGGTTCCTCAGAGTTGACACCCAACCAAAACCCTAACCCCATTAAACCAAATACAATCCACTATAGTCCTCAAGAACAGTGGTTCTCAACCACTAGACCTGGACCCCCTGAAAATTTTAGATTAACCCTGACGATCGATCCCCACACCCCACCTGATCTGGCAGCTGGGGGTGCAATTTGACAGAAACAGCAGAAACATAATTCTAAATTGCATTTTGGCATTTATTCACTCTTTGAGGCAAATGTGAGCTTTCTATGGCAGGTTCCAGACAAAAAAAAAGGGAAAAAAAATACTCATGTTCTATTTTCATGGACCCCTTTTCACAGAGCCCTTGCAATTACACCATGTACCACTAGGAGTCCGGGGGACCCCTGGTTGAGAATGTCTGCTCTAGGTGAACAGAAAACTACAATACATAATGTAAGCACCCAAAGAAAACACCTGTTGATAAATAAGTGTGCACCATGACGCTCAGGGACGTCGGATGAAGTATTCCACGTCAGAAATGCAAAGGACCGAAGGCCACCACCTGTCCATTAAGTGGCCTGATCTTTCACCAGGACACCTAATAAAAGATGATTGACAGAGTGTCAAGCTAAGCTAGGCAGAAAGGAAACAGGTAGCCTGGCATGTCAAGCGGTAGTGTCTGTTCTTAGCTCCTGCATGTGATATCGCCCCCTGGTGGGATGAGGCATGGACCAGAGCAGAGGGTCAAACCCAAGTTGAAGTGAATAGATGAAACATAAAATCATCATCACATTTGAAATGCAGGGCTGAGGCACACCAACACACGTGCACACACGCACGGGTGCCCTACATGTGAACTCCAACCACTCCTTTCAACGTCCTTTAAGTGCGTCAGCTCATATTAAAAATGGATTGCAAAAGTGTCCTTTTCAGGACAGCTCCATCTCTCTTTGGTGGAGAGTGGCTGCCAGCATGAATCACGCCAGTCAGGCCGTATCTGAAGGTCAAACAGGGTGGCCCACGCAACACAAAGTCTTCTCGTATTTCACTATGACGAGGAATCACAGGAGCGGCGATGCCGCCGACCCCGACATTTATTAGGTTTGCCCTTGACGCTCACCACGGGAAAGTCAACGCTGTGCGAAAACGACAATGAAGCACGATTGACACTCGCAGCTTTCCCGGCACGTCAGCATTGCACTGATGTTGTTACAAAAAGAGGCAGCCAAATAATCAATATTTACAGCTGGGATGCATAGACACAGTAATTACATAACAATTATGGTTAGGGTTAGAGACAGTTGGGGGTTGGGGTTTGGGTGTCATCACCATTTTGGAATTGTTGCAGTCGCCAACTATTCCAGAAGAACAAAGCGAAACGAGAGAGAACGGAGACGAAAGAAGAGAGGGTAAGGGGGGGAGAAGAACCCTTATCCTAAGGTTAGGGCAGGGGTGTGGAACTCCCTCTCACCGAGGGCCACATCAGCGTGGCCATGGTCCCAAAGTGGCCGGATGTTAATGACAATTATCAAGGAAATATAGATGTTATTTAATTTTAAAACAATACAATTTAAAATGTCACAACTCATTTAGAAATCTGTAATATTAGCAATTTTTACTTATTCAATGTACAAATATCCCGTTTGAAAAGATGAAAAAATACATATGTCAGGGCTTTACTATTATTCTTTGACAGATCCTTGTGTTTTAACAGGAAAAGAAACCCAATTACTCAGTTAACAATCAATCAACGAGTCAACAACCTAGTTCCCTTCTTGATAAACTGACAGTTTATGAAGTTTATATCTGGTCAGGGCACAGCTGCCGTCACTTCACTAGTAATATGATCCACGTGCATTTTGGGAGATGTAGTTTTTGAGTCAATGCACGTTTAAATGAAGGACATTTATGTTGAAACATATCCGGCTCCATTCGTTCTGTGGGCCTTGAGTTTGACACCAGTGGTATATTGAGACAGTCACTCAAGACCTCGCGGGCCACATAAAATGATGCTGCGGGCCGCATTTGGCCCCCGGGCCTTGAGTTTGACACATGTGGGTTTGGGTTACGATTAGGGTTAGAGTTACCCTAACCCTTACCCTTATTTTTTATCATAGATATTATATATTTTGACCTCTCATCTCCAAGGCCTTTGTTGGGCGGTGTGGAATGTGCTGGAGCAGTTACATTTCTTAAACTAGCAGCAGCAGTAGCTAGTAGTTGTAGTAGCAGAAGTACTGCTAGTGTTAGCTAGTTTTGGTAGAGGCTGCAGTGGCTGAGATCTGAAGTAGGTGGTGGGAATGTTGGGGGTTCCTTTGAGGGAGTCATTTTGGTAATATTCCTATCGGGATCTGGCCTGGGAATCTTTCGTCATCCTCCACTCTTGTTGTTATACGTCCATAAACCCCTCTAATGCAGGAAACTGGAATGGATCTAGAATGTCAATATGTGTCCACATGTTACCGTCATCGTCTTATCTACGATGACATTAGCGGAGGCACCAGCAGTCCAGTCCCCGAGTGCTGGCAAACACACGCCGCCGTCGCTCGCCTGACGTAACCCGTGTCTTGCCGATGTTGCGACTCGTTGCATCAGCAGCGAAACAATGCAAACCTGACACAGGAGCTTTTTTCCTCACACACAAACGGAGGGACGAGGCATTTGGGAACTGTTGTTGTTTTGGCACCAGCCAAGGATGTACGCTTGAGTGAACGTAACCCTGAACAGTTTTTCCCTTAATGGTCCACACTCAAGAAAACAGTGCAACACCCTGCCAGCTGTTAACACACTTAAAGCAAACACCATTGAAATGTCAAGTAAGAGAGACGTGGTACACTGGGAAAACTGCAGTGATGAGGAGGTGCACATTGCTGAATCACACGCACTCCGCCCCTATAGGGCTGTCCAAGTAATGCACCTGGTCTGGACGGAACTTGACCGCAGGCCGTTTAGATATCTTCATCATATTTCTGTAAAAGCCATGTCTGGATGAGAGAAAGGGAATTCAGCCCATTCCCCACCGAACCACGTCACATAAAAACCACAATTACAAACACATCTAGGTAAGCGGGATTTCCTGAGGGAGGCATTGAGCAGAGAAAGAAGGGAGGGAGGGAGTGAAGGAGAATGCAGCTCCAACGGTCCGGCCGCACCTATAGGAGGCCGGGATAATACACCCCGAGATTCACTTGCTGAGCAGAACTGCTTTTTTCACTTGATGAATGCACTTGTCGCTAGTAAAATGTTGCTGCAGGAGAACATATCGATTTTTTGCCTCTGAAGCCTCGGTCCCACAAGGAACCACCCCCCAACCCACCCCTTACACACACACACAATCACACACACACACACACACGCCTCCGCCCTGTGCTCTAAAAATCAGGACAGGGTAACAAAAACCCACAGAAACTAAAATACCGCGTCCCAAGAGGGGAGCGCACTCGATAACAAAGGGTAGAAAATAAACAAAAGGAAAAGAGGGGAGGCATTTTGGAGGGCGTTTCGAGGACGAGGCGTGAGACGGCATTGCACAAACGGCGGACGGAGAGCGGCTGACGTCGCAGACGTCTTTTTCAGCTCCCCTATGACAAAGCGTTTCTTTTTATTTTCCGTGTCACGCTAATGAGGGGGCGACCCCCAACCAAGGTGAGCGGCGGAGAAATCCCGAGTATCACGACACAGACCTCCCAACTCCGCCCCCTTGTTCCATTTTCCAATCACGAAACAGGAGATCGCTACGTGGGAAAAAAATGCCCTCCCCCTCGAAAAAAAAAGAATAAATAAATGTGTCAGGGGCACCTCACAGCTTAACAGAGGGAAGAGGGCCTCTGTGTCGGGGAAACACAGACGATCTAAAGTTGCTGCTCAGTGCACTTTCCCGTAAGATTACACACTCGCTTACTTATGTGGAAACAATAATCAGTTTGAGCGCACGCGCCCAATGCTCAACTGAGTTACCGGGTGCGTGATTAATAATACAGGAGGGAAAGAGGGAATCACAATCCGATTTATTCAGCTTGTGTGTTGACACGCCTGAGGAGTTTGTTTCTGGCCCTTGGGGTCTTTCAAGCAACACAAACAGCAGGCAATAAACAGGCTGTGAAAACACACAAAATATGAGATATACCATCTGTAAACACAATGGACACAGTCAAAATATATATGACTCGGGATACAGTATGAACAACAATGACTTTATTTTGTGTGTATGCAGATAATGTTTGTCAAGTATGAGCCACACTTTTTTTCACTTTTTTTAGTTTGGCCGGTGGTGCGACTAATAGTCAGATGTGACTTTTGTGTGAACTTATTTCAATATATAATTTCACAAGTCCGCTATAGTTACACCGATAACCACTCAGTGGAACTCTAGACTTGTTTACCAGTATCTGTTACTCCTGTACTTCCTACATTTCAACATTAGTGGCACTTAATCTACTTCCATAATTGGTGGAGTTATTCAGAGTCAACACAGAGGACAGAGTTCAATGGATTTAGAAATTTGGAGCAAGATGGAGGCTTTGGTAAACATGTTAGCGTGTTTTTTATGCTGAAACAGTGCGTAAACAATTGGTTGTCTATGCTTCATGTGGCTGAGTGAACATCAGTGTGCTACGCTAGCCTGCTGCAGGACAATTCAGCTTCTTTGTCTATGTTCTATTGTCTGTTCTTGGTCCTGGATTTTGTGAAATAAATTTCCACAAAAAATGCGATTTATGGTCTGATGCGATGCATTTATTTATTTATTTTATCTATTCATTTATTTTATTTATTCATTTATTCATTCAGTTAGTTAGTTAGTTAGTTAGTTAGCTAGCTAGTTAGTCAGTCATTTAATTATTTATTTATCATGCATATTCTTGCTTGTGCGATTTATATCCCCAAGCAACTTATAGTTTGGAAAATTCGGTATCTTTAATAGCTCAGCCACTCACCTGTGCACAAATGTGTCCACCTGCCCATCGTGAATGTCACAGTGAAGAGGACACTGGGGACAACCTGCAGAGCGACAGGGAACTTGTCAGAGGTCCATGGAAAACAAAAGCGAAACCACAATTAAGAGACAGTCACAAGCCACCGGAATCCACAGCCCACTCGTACCATTTCCTGCTAAGCGGCTGGACTTCCTGCCAATGCGGGATAAGTGAGATGCAGAATTTCTCCCTGGCATACCAAGGCAGATGCAACCTTCGGCTCCTAAGTAGATTTTGAGAATTTTCAAATACCAACAACGAGGCTCATCCCTAGTTTTATCACTGCATCTACTCGGGCAAACTTCGCCTCCTCGTTCGATTCTAGGCCTTATTCTCCCCAAAATACTCCGCCACTGACCCTGCCGCCCACCCCCAAACAACCCCAATCCTCTCCGTGGGTTATGATATTTGATAGCTTATATTATATTTGATAGCGGGTTGTTGCTGGACCATTACCCAAATCCATCTCCTCGACAAAGAGCACGTAGGCCTCACAGATAGCGGGGGTCCTCCGCGTGGAAGCAGCGGGTTCCCGCTTCAGTTCTGCTGGAGCTTAACGTGCTCCCACCAGACAGCGGCAGCATCCCGGCTCACATGGCTGAGGGAGATAACGGGAATATGGAGCCGAAAGTGTTTCAATTTTCAAGGCAAACACAGAGCTGCGGCTGAATTCTTGTTTTTTTTTATTTTACAAGACTCATTTTTGCTGTCAGACGTTCTTTCATCATATATTTATATTTGCGCTGCCCTCGCAGCCCCGATTCTGCTGCATCAAATATTTTTAGAAACATCCAGGTGTTTACAGAGGCTGAAGCCAAGCCGAGCCGAGAACTCAGTTTGTCTCTGAAGCCGTTGGAAGCTTCTCCAAAGCTGAGGAAGCAGCTGCGGCGGCGGGGTGTAGACGATATTGCGAGTGAGAGCACGCACCCGAACCTCTGTCATTTATACAGCGCTCACACATGTGAGCTGTCACAAACTGACAACTGTCATCGTGACCCGGCCGGCCGCTCAGCAGGGGGGCCAAGAGGAATGAGAGCCCTGGCCGGACAGGGGTCACATAGGGGGACGCAGCCCAGTGAGCCAGGGGTAAAGGGTGCACAACCACCTCTGAGATGTGTCATTGAACAAATCAAGATGGAGATGGAGACATGGCCACGTGAAGGAGAAACCCAAACAGGAGGACAAATCAGCGATTTGTCAGTTTTGTGGAAGGTTGGAACCCTCCGTTATCCAACATTTTCATAGTTTAAGGGGTATTTCTGCACTTCAACCACGATGTTGTTGAGGCTGTGTTCACAAATGAGTGGGAGGGTGTACAAAGCAGCACGGGAGCAGGAAGTACAGTATGGAGTCATGGAGAAACAAACAGTTGCTGATTGGATTCCAGACTCCTCCTAAGAGCAATCTTGAGGTGTGTTCGAGAGGGACAAAATGTTGATGCGTACATTTTCACTTTGCAGCAAATATCGGATACAAGTTTCTTTGACTTCGAAAACTTGGTACCGGAAGTCCCCGGGATACGTTGTTCCTGACCTACATCGTTTCATGGTTACATCGCTGGTGTCGATGTTAGAAATTTTAAGATTAAGATGGTAAAATTACTGAAAAGAAGTAAAAAATGCAAAATTATAATAAAAAAAAGACAGTATCCCTTACTGCTGTCGAGTAGGCTTTCCACTGGTCCTCGGAATGTTAAATAAGGTCCAATCTAGAGAAACAGATTCCATTTCAGCCCTATTCTATACATAATTTTAATTCCTCTGCATATTTGTCCCTTGTACATATATTCTTCTCCTTCTGTATGTATTTTCCATCTCACAACATTTCTTCATTTATTCATCATTACTGCTGTCTTTACTGGTGGCATCCAGTGTAGCAAAGTAAGAATTTCATTGTGCAGGGAAACTGGTTTCTTTATTGTACATATGGCAATAAAACTTTCAATTTTGATTCTTGATCTTGAATTTGACGTGAGGTAAATAAGTTGCATCGAATTCTTGGAGAAACTCAATCGCTCTAAAAAAATAACAAAAGATGTCTGGTCTCCTTTATCTATGTTTGCTGCAGGAGAGGTCAAAGATCTCACAACACTTCCTTCTGCCTCTCCATCTGCGCCGGTTTCCAAACATCATCACCGAAATGCAACACATTTATGTGCTATCGCAGTTGGAAGCATTCAGTCAGCATGGATGCTGCGCACGTGTCAACAGTGTCATGCAACAGCAGCCGAGTGTGAGGCCGACGGCTCGTGTTTCTCCCAGCCGCCTCTTCATGTTTGACCTCACGCCCGGAGTCGCTTGTGTTTATCCGGGGGCGCCCAGAACGCGCAGGGGGAGGGGGTGGCTAACCGCGCGTCGCTCCTCCGACTTGCAAATTGGGCTGGAAATTTTGAGGGGGCGATAGGCGCGATAATGAGGTTGCTCATTAAGGCGCCGGCGCGATGAAGCCCGCAGATGCGCCGGGGCTTCGTAAGGCTAAACGGGAGGCTTTAGTCGTCGCTAACCTATGTTTTAGCGTGCGAGGGCACGAAGGCATTGAGCGCAGATGACCCGGTGCCATTTTCATCCCCTACTCACATACATCAGCCGATGTTTACTACTACGAACACACACGCATAGACACAAATAACACCTCTGGCCTCGCCTCCCTCCTGACCAATCACTGCTCTTCGTTTGCCTGAACAATTATCAGCCTTCACACATATCAATTGACTCTCTTTTCCTCCCCTAAAAAAAGAAATCAGCCTGGTCTGCCCGAGGATCTCTTCACTTTTACCCTTGGGTGTAAACGTGGGGTTAGAAATGACCCCAGGGGTTGTTTATTTTGAAATCTTGAAAAATTGTAATATATTAATATTCCAAGTATTTCAATCTAATCATGTTTGTGACATGAGGTAATTTTTTTTCTTTTTTTTTGTTTTTGTTTTCATTCATTTGGAGAAAATTTTCAATAGTTTGAGAAATTTCATTGGGGTCAAAAATGGCCCCACTCGTGGAAGAGTGTAGGTATTGGTAGGTTGAGCATTCAAGGGTTAAAGGGAAGTTTTTCCTCGCCATTCTTGCTAATCGGGGATAATGTTGGGTCTCTGTATGTTCACCTTAAAGAATTTCAATGTTTACATGATGAGAAGCTCTACCTTGGGATAGCCTTAGTTATCATTTTGGGCTATGCAAATGAAATCCAATTGAATTGAATTGGCTAATTTGAGCATCTGACTGACAAGCTGCATCAGTCAAAATCACCACGGCGAATTATTAAAGAATTGCCGTCTCCACGCAGGTGATTTCGTTGATGAAAAGCGATCAGAAAACCACTGATTCCTTCAGAATCCATTGCATCGTGCACGAGTACAAGCCGCAAATCCACGTATTGTGAAGAAAAATTGACGGGCCTCGTTATGCCGCTTTACCAGCTACAAAATAGAAATGTCGGGGCGGAACCTGCACTGCTTCACGTTGGAGGGAGCCGACTTCAGTTCATTAATCGTGCGAGCACACTGAAGACGCGCCTCTTCTTCCTCCTCCTTTCTGCGTCTCGCTGTGTTTTTGATATCAGTCAGCATCTCTGCCTCGCAGGAGCGTCTCACCTCCGTGCCCCTCCTCTTTTTCTGGGCTATTTTTAGCATCCTTGTCTCCACGGGGGGGCCTTGGTGGATGAGGGTGGGGCATGGTGGGTGAGGGGGAGTCACTGTTCCTCCTTTCCCTCTCTCGGTGCCGTAGGATTGCTGGGATCAACCTGTCAACACGATTGTGCGAAAGTCTTCATTAATCCGGGGGGCAAAACTGCTTCGCTGTCTCTGGCGCCGTCCTCGCTAATCGAGGAGCAGCGGGATGCTAAGCGAGGTGCCACGGGAGCAGCTACGGCTTTGATGCCTTGGTTGAGAGCGCTTCAGCGACTCTCTGGGAGGGAAATGGGATCGAAGCAGTAACTTCATCTTTCAACCACTCCACCTCTTTACCAACGCTGCCCCATTTTCTTTAAATCCCACAATGCCACCACAGCAAGGCTAACACGCAAAATTAGCATAGATTCCTAAGCAGCGCCTACAAACACAAACAATATGTAACAAGAAATCACAATGACAAAATCCAGGTTACTGCTGAGGGGGCCTAGGCCCTCATGTCTTCCTTGAAACCGAGCAGATAACATGGGGCCTCACCTGGCGTCACGCCCCATATCTGCCGGCCCGAGGCGAGGCCGTTTGCGACGGGTCGAGATTTCCCACTGAAACCCCCGCGGAGAGCAAACACATTTTTCGAGAACAGGCTCTGCCACAGGAGCATTTCGTCGCTTTGGTTCTAATCCCAGTCCTGATGGGCGGTGCACCTGTGTGGCTGGAGATAACGCTCAGAAATGGTGGGATTCGCCATGTTGAAAAGGGGACAAATACGAAACTGAATCACATTTCAGGATGTTGACATCGGAGCAAAAACACGCTGACCCTCTGGCATCTCTCCTACGCTTGTTATAACTTTTATGATTTTGCGGTGAACCAAACAAAAAGGTCAAATCCAGCAGAAGAGCTCAGCGTAGGTGGGGGATGCCAAGGCATCGACACAAAACAGAAGCTAGCGTCGACATTTTACTCTAATCGGCAATACTTCAAAAAATCACGACATGGTGACTGTCCATGAGGGAAATTGGATGAATTGAAGTGGAGACTCAAGAAAAAAACGCTTCCAAATTGTGCTCCAACTAGGGGTTATAAGAAAATATCCATACACTTAAATATAGCGATATTTTATATTTTATATTCAACGGCACTGTATCGATTTTTTGAAATTAACAATTAACATGCAAATTTTCACAGCGTTTGTTAATTTTTGTCTTGCAATTAAACCTCCGGCCGCCAAAAGGCGGTAGTCGTTATGTCCTCCGCGCCAAAGGAACAGTGAAATGCCGCAAGATCAGTTCACATAAAAATATTTAACAGTTCACCGTCAATGGCTGAGAACGAGAGGCTACAGCCAGCTCCAGCAGCTTTTAAAGCTGATGTTTGGGCATATCTTGGTTTCAAAACAAAGGAAGGCAGTTACGACTATGACAAGAGCCATGCGGTGTGCAAACTCTGCAACGCCAGAGTCCAGTACTTGGGAAATACTACAAATTTGCGAGCACATGTGGCAAGACACCATGGTAATGTAGCATTACAGGCTAACGTGAAACTAGTGGATCCTGCTCAACACACTATTCAAGATGTTATCTAATCTTATTGCAGAAAAAAAACTATTTATAGCAGAAAAAAGTATTGTTATGTTAGATTATACAGGGACTGTATAAAATCCAGTATCTGAGACTGTTTACCATATCTAATTTTGTTGAGTCCTGCAAGCTTTTATTTATTTAGGCAGATGGGTAAATTCCTTTATTGAGATTACACTGAAAAAGTGATGTTGCAGAGCTTGGTACTTTATTTTTGTGTAACAATTTGCATTTTTTGTTAATATTTTAACAAATATTTTCAAAAATATCTACAGCTTTAATGTAACATTGTTTACATATTTTTTCTTCAGTCCTGCAAATGCTTATATTTCTTCAGTAGCTGATGTTAAGCATGTAACAGTATTGTGTGTGCTATGTGCTACAGTTCTTACAATTAAATTCTTTCAAAAGAAACTCAAAATATTGTTGTTCCTACAGTATTGCAATATATCGCAATATATCGTATCATTGCCCCAGTATCGTGATACATACCGTATCGCCAGATTCTTGCCAATACACACCCCTAACTCCAACCACAAAATCCACAACCAGGTCCCGAACTCATCTGACAAGTTTATCCCAGATTCATAATTTGAGCACTTGTGAGGAATTGTTCTCAACCAAGGGAGGCGTGAAGTGGAAAGTAGAACGTCCTCCGCTTACCAAGCAAGAAGCAGCCCGCGTGCGCCAGCCTGCATCTCGCTACCACAAGGTGATCGAGGCCCGACGGTGACGGTGTCAGACTCGTCCCTCGTCAAATTAAAATAACAACAGATGCAAAAACAAAACTCCCATTTATATGCGCGCCTGCTTCCCTGGCATTGAGCAAACACTAATTAAATCAATCACCGTCGATCCCGTTGATTGAATCAATAGCTGAGCTGTGATAGAGGATAATTAGATCAGTTTTCTTGGGTGGAATTAATGTTCCTCAGGGACGCTGTCAGCAACAGACTAGCTTACCTTGCTCTCGCCGCTGCTACTTTTTCCTCTCTTGAACTTTACTTCATTAATCAAATCCACGGCCGGAAGAGGCTCGGCGTACCCCTTTGGCCGGTGGTGTGGGGGGCTGGGGGGGTCGAAGATATTACACCGGGCCACAACAAAAACACGATCCATGGAACGCTTCACCTGGACAGGACTAATTAAAACAGACAATGAGGAGTCAGTATCATTTGTAAAACGTCTACATTCTTTAATTAATTGCCGGACAAAGGTCGGGGAAGCACGTCTGGCGCCACTGGCGGCGGGGTGCTGGACCCCGCTGCCCTTTTTGCGCACACTAATTACACCCGCGGCGTCTGAATGTAGCCGAGCTGAACTCCAGTCTACTTTCGGCGTCGCTTTTGTGTTTCATAGCCGACTGTAATCCCTTATTTCTGTCTTACAATCATAATTGTGTTGGTGCTGGGAGACGTGGCGGAAGTGAGATCATGTCGCGCCGGATTACTGTGATTAATTAGATCTTTTTTTTTTCCCCCTCTTAGATTCCGCTAATTAATTGCCGCCATCGCCTTTTATTTCTGGTGAGGCGGCGATTGAGAATTAGGGTGGGAAGGAGCAAATGCCATTATCCGGACACCTGGGAACTGGAAGGGATGAGAAATGGAAAGAGAGGCTGGAGATAGCGGAAATGGAAACATGCTCGGAATTCTAATGCTGATACATTTCCCATCATGCACCTGTGGAATCAAACACTCACCGAACTCGCCAAAGGCGCACTCGGCACAGGGAGGCGGTCCACGTGAGCACTTTGCTTTCGCAAGTCACCCTGCCTGGCCTACTTCCGAGAACAGCAGAGGGACATTTGGACGAGTGAAGAGGTTGTGATGTGATCGGGAATCACTCCTCCTCCTCCCCCCCTGCGGATGGAGGAGTGGGAAAGAAGGGCAGCGTCTATTAATGGCCAACCCAGTTGTCTGAGACGGAACAAAACAAGCTAAATCTAGACCACTAGACATCCTGGAGGGCAGGTTGGGGTGCGGCGGGGGGAGTCTAGACGGGGTCTCGGCTGTTGCGTTGAGGAAGTTCTCCGGCGTTGCGCTTCCTGTTTCTGTGCCTTTCAGGTACCTTCCGTCCTCCACCATGGCCGTCATTGCGTAAATAACATATCTATCGCGGCCCCAGGACCCTGTTATGACGTCGGCAACCAGAACGGACATATTTGACGCCAATCAGATGAGACAGATGAGCGACGATTGGGTCGGCATTGTGAGTCCGTGCCGTGTCCTTGCAGGGTGACTTTTTGACTTTCTGCGCTGGTAGCGGAAGAACGAAAGTACAGAAATAGCCCTGCTCCCCGCCCCATTCCCCCACTTTGCCTGTTGATGACGTCACAGATTTGCACCTTCGGGTGGGTTGGAGTGGGCCCAATTTTCAGGATGTGTCCTAGAAGCTACAGTTGTGATTTTTCATCCGATAAAAAGAATTTGTAAACATAAAACACAGATAACAGTAACTATACAGATAACACCTCGCAGCAGCTCTGTTTGGTTACCGTACCCAAAAATATATTTTGGATTTGAAAGTATTGTTCCACTCCATCTAGCATCTACTGCCGTGTTTTGCCCTCCGGACCGCCGAAATATTGTGCAAACACTGGCTTTCATACCATTTCACAAACAACTGGATTGCATTTAGATGTGGAAAGCCACAAACAGGGAACAGCGGGAAGAAACACAGGGCAAAACTACAGCTATTCTCGATTGGTTGATCCGCCC
>OMPJ01008869.1:0-11219 GCA_900312935.1 Carapus acus | reverse complement strand
ATCCCCGCCCTCCCCCCACTGCCTCTGGATGAGAAAGAGTCGAGACAGTGAGGGGGTACTTCTGTGTGATAAGGCAGACATAAATATATAGGGTAGAACCAAGAAAATACTCAGTTAACACGCTGTAACACACCATAACAGGTAGACGGGCATGTTCTCGTCATCATGGACACCTTCTTCAAGGCTACTGAGGGCTCCTTCATCCTACACTGCGGCCGCCTTGTCTGGTCCCCTTGAGCTCAGAGCCACTGGCAGGGGTTCAGCTGGCACCAACCCTCCTACCCCTCTATTCCCCTTGATTAACGGTTAGAGTGTTGGACAGTTGAGTGCTAAAGTGTCCCCACATTGATCTGCCAATTAATGCCAAGGGGAGCCGCGTTCTCCGAATGCATGTGAAGATACAGGACAGGAAATGGGACAGGACATTGCGGGCCAAAATTGACCACTCCAGATCGATCATTGGGTCTCTTTGTCAGACGCGGGACAAAGTGATTATGACACAAAGTCTGTGTTCCATTTTGTAATGAGCCGTGCTGCCTCACTCCCGCACAAAGTTCCACCTGTGACCCTTCAGATTGATTAATTCACTTGTAATTAATTCGCTTTTTAGACTTGGAATCGTCTTCCGCAGGCCACATCAGTCACGAAAAAAGGCTCAATATTGACTATTAAGCTGCCTGAGCAGCGCTGGTTCGACACTTTTACTTTTCGCCCCACTGCAAACACTTCAACCGTGCTAACAAAGCACGCAAATTCCTCTGGGAGCGCAGTTAGGCGGTATCTCTAGTCTGAACCTGATAAGTTAACATTCTTGTTAACAGCAGCTGATTAGTATCAATTGTTAACACCAGCCAGGGCCTTTTGTGCGTTCTTACGAAGGGGGTGGGAGAATGGCGTGGCCGAGGCTGAATGCCGGGGCTGTGTGTGGGCCGAGACACTTGTTTAAAAAGAAATAAACAGTCTCTTTCCGCCATTACTGGACATTTGCAAATAACCGAGGGGTGTGAGTGACATGACTTGGAGTTTTGTGCTGCCTCTCAACAGTTTGCTGCAGATGAAAAGGAGGCATGTGCATGCCTGCGTGCGTGTGCGCGTATGTGTGTCGAAAAAGCTGTTTACATCTCTTTCCATCTGCAGCTGCGACTCCAACTACGAATAGAGTTCGGAAGGGAAGCGATGGTCGGCACTGATCCAGTGCAGTATCGGAATCAGAACATCACAAACGAGTGATTCCTGGAGACGGATTCCAGACTGCTGAATTACGACTGCACCACTAAGGTCCTCGCCAGTTTCTGAGACATGACGAGAGCTATCGGCACCTCTGGTGGATTTGTATTGTAGCCGTGACCTGTGGCAAAAATGTTCTCTTTCATCTGGACGGGCTCATTCGTCAACCCTCTCGATCAGAATGATGGGAGAGGGTGGCGGTGTTAGTGGGGTATGGATGGAGGGTATAAGAAAAGGTTCCAAAGCTCTGAACACAGCCGGCATTTATCCAAGTCACTCAGAGGCATTCCCCTCCTCGAGTCACTCTTGAAGACCGTTTCACAACAAAACTACGTGCCGCCTGACCAGCTATCAATCAGAGTAGTTTACTCATTCCAAGAAAAAAACCCACCCTAGTCTTTATGTGTATTGTCAGGAAACTCTGCAATAGTCCTGTAATGACATGTTGGCTGCGATGGACATCGGGCGACTGTTAATGAACGTGACTGATAGAACTGAAGGAGAAGTCGGTCTTTATTTCATTTTTTTTCTTTTGGCCAATCCCACGAGGGAAGAGAATACCTCTTTTTTTTTTTTCTACTACTGTAAACACACGCGAGTTGGTATTTCTAGTTTATAATAGGCAGAAACGTAAATCTTGTCTTTGTGCGCGGCTTTATCTCTGGTTGTGGTAAGGGCTGAGGCATGCTGGGACATGGGTCGCAGCCTTTCGAGTGCCTGCTTTCTCTCCGCCGCTTCTGAGAAACAGCCCCGCCGACCTGACAAAGCCAGTTGAGGGTTTTGCATTCTTCAATCAGAATCTCTGTTATTCATTCGTACCTCTCTCGCTTTGTAAATCGGGCGATGCGTGCGACTCATTGTGGTGCTGTGTGGGACGGGGAGGCTCAATTGGGAAATGGTCGTAGCATTTTTCCAATGAAGCAATTACAATGTCAAGATTTGCTTCTCGTCAAGAAAGCCTTACTTGCTCTTTAATTTCTGGGGATACTCTGACTTAAGGCATGAACTCTGCTGAAAAGTCATTTTCTGCTGACAAAAAAGGGAACAGAGACAGTTTCGCTCATACTTCTTGGAAGTAGTACGTTGATAAACCACTGCACAAGTGAGGGGAAAAGTTGTGCGTCTGTGTGTGTCAATCTAGATACAGAAGGGAGTGTGTGTGAGAACCGGGTAACAAACTTCCTGTTGGTCTGGCCTCCCCTGGGACTTATCGTACTTTCAGACATATACTCCCCATCCCGTCAGCTCTGGATCTCCTCAAGACGAGAGACGTCCAGTTAGCTTTTTGAGGGGTTTGCAGGGCCACAAGCGGTCAAGCATCAGTCCTCTATACTAGAGGAAAAGAATTCAGGATGAGGAGTGCCTTGACTTCTGTGTCTTCATCTCCAATGGCACTAAGTTGGAGAGTGTCCGTCATGTTCAATCTGGGATGACAGTAATGGGATCGTCGCGACGTGTTTTCTCAACAACAATTTCACATTCACATCTAAGAAAGGACACAGTTTGCAAAACGTCCGCATTTCCATGGAACAATACGGTGGATGACTGCAATTTCTGATAATCCAACGTCATCGCCTTCATGTTTGCTCGAGACACGGCGCCTTGAAAGACAAAGATTACACCGCCCTCATCCACAGCGAAGCCAAATACCTCGCATCCACTATCATTTCCTGTGAAATAGCAGAGGATGTACCCTTTAAACAAAGACGCCAATTTGAGAGTGGTACAGAGTGCCATTAAAGCTGTGGGCTGGTGAAATGGGAGCCACTCTTTGCCGACCCACCTCGTCTCTGCGGGAGCAATTA
Organism: Carapus acus; assembly: GCA_900312935.1. Taxonomy (NCBI): domain Eukaryota; kingdom Metazoa; phylum Chordata; class Actinopteri; order Ophidiiformes; family Carapidae; genus Carapus; species Carapus acus. The sequence goes on along the minus strand of OMPJ01008869.1, from coordinate 8,187 downwards.
TTATAAGAGACGGATGCAGTGAGAGGTCTGTCGGCGGGGAGGCTGCCAGAGAGAGAGAGAGAGAGAGAGAAAGATTGCAGACACTCCCGAACCAGCAACACCACGGGCAGCAGACATGACGGAAATGGTGCGAGTGGCTGCGTCTATTTTCTGAGAGGCGTTGTGCCCGCTACATACTTCAAAGCAAAGAAAAGTTAAAAAGAAAAGAAAAAATTACCCCTACAATAACCGTCCGTTAATACAAGTGGGGTTACACGACCAGACAGGCTGCAAGTGGCCTGCGGACTAGTTTGCCCACACCTGCTGTAAACAAGTGTGGATTCACAGCCACAACTACATGCTCGATAACCACATGGCAAAAAATAAATAAACAGATGTACTACTGATAACAACAACAGAGACTGTTGAATTCTTAAGCCAATCAGGAGCCGGGACTGACAGTCGTTATTGTTCCTCGCAAGGAAGATTGCATCAGCAAATCAGACGAAAGACAACAATTCTCAGTTAAGTTTTTGCTGTACAATGTGAAGACGCTGAAGCTGAAGGGGAGAAGAGATGAATGAGTGAAGCACATGTGCTTGCGGAAAAGGATGAACACATGAACTTCCACAACAGAGACATCCAGGTTCCTTTTTTTATCTTCAAAAGATGTTGCTTAGCAGAGCAGAACTTTCATAATGGATTTTGCGCCGATTCCATACTGTACTGGAGGAGGAACCTCAGCAGAGGAGGTATTTCAAAGGACCGGCTCGGCAACGACAGAAAACAGCCATTAAGTAAGACTACAACTGCTGTCTGCATCAAGACTGCAGGGATCCAAAGAGTTGACGTTACACTCTTAAGGGCAGGGAGAAAAGTGTGTGGGGGTGCGCAACCACACCGCAAAAGGCACCGCCTATTATACAGTGGAGAATGTGGGGGGGCTGGGGAGGGAAGGGGGCTGTTGTGCCGAGTAAATTGTGCATGAAAAGGTTTGAGGCTTTGGGTGGCGGTATGAAATATAGCGCTAACCGTCCCGAGAAGATGCTTTTTTAAACATTTTTGGGGTATTAGGTTTGGGGCTGGAACCACGGACTGGATGGCTCCGAAACCCGCAGTGTGTTGAACACTGGCTGTGGGCTCCATTCTCTCCGGTGCCAGGTTATAATAATAACACCGTGTTCATGATAAGGGGCACTTAACAATAATGCCGCAACAGGATCTCTTAGGAATCTCTGCAAAAACAGTAGAGCGCGATGGAGTATTTACTTATCCAAAGGAGCTCTTTATTTTATTGCCGGGGGGGGAGGGTGGAGAGATGGAGGGGAGTGTTACTAAACTTGATGGTGATGACAGAGGGAATGATGAAAGAAATATTTGAAGCAATTCAACCACGTGGCACAGAATGGCAGCAATTGCTATGCGCTCCAAACTATTCGGAGTGATCTATGAGTTGAAAAATCTAAACGTCGATCTAGACATTTTCTGGCGCGTGCCAAGATTAACGATTCCCCTCTAAGTCTTCTGCAGGATAAATGAAAGCCAGATACATTCGCTAGTGGAGTTATTCTTCCGTGTAAAGATGCTGAAACACTATCCAAAAATCAATACTGGCCATCGCTTCGGCATTGAGGAAACCAATTTATAATTCCGTTACATGCACTCCGCCACCCGACACTCTGATGACGTGATTAAAATGGTGCTTCAGAGAAGTTGTGGCAGCCTTTTGGTTTTCCGGCGTCCCTTGCACCCCAAAAAGCTTCCCGGCTAGGAGATCAAATTAGCACGCAGTGATGCCTTGGAGGCTTGGCCATAAACAAGGCTTTTGTTGATTATTCATGGGTCCCTAGATTAAAAAAAACAAAAAGAAAAAAGAAAAAAAGAACAAAACAGTGTTTCTGTTTGCCTTCTTCAGATGGATGAGAGGAAGGAATGGGGACTAGGGATGTCTGATATTGGCTTTTTTGCCGATATCCGATATGCCGGTATTGTCCAACTCTCAATTTACCGATACCGATAACAGCCGATACCGATATGTGCGCTGCTAAATGCTTCAGGAGCGCATAGGCACTATTTCGGTGTAACGCGAGTATTATTTTATTTTTATCGGTTTTTATTTTATCGGTTTCAAAGCAAATTTTTTTTGCTTTAAAAAAACTAAATAAAAATAGAAATTATTACGTGTTTATGCTAATATCGGGCCGATAATATTGGTGGGCCGATATTATCGGACATATCTAACGGGGACTGCTATATAATTTCCTGAAGGCAGTTGTCATGAAGACAGGTCCTATGAAAATCAATAACAAAAGTACCTCACATTGAACAAATCAACTTGAAACTGCTACCAAACCACAAAAGCAGTGATTCTCAATGAAGGAAGAATTACCAGAAAATTAGAGCAACGCTTTGTTATGATTCAATATGCTTTGTCCAGGTCTTGGTGTTGAAAACCTGGAAATGCTCAAGGATATCATCAGGAAGGGTCATCAGGAAACCATCAGCATGACCTAGAGTTAGACTCCAACATAGTACTTTGAGAGACAGCTTGCCCTCCAGAGGACTCTTCACCAGCTCCCCTGGTTTCCCAATAATGCCCACAATGCATCGCAAGGTTGTAGACCTGCCACTATCTCCATCCGCCAGCGGTCACAGATTTGACACTAAGTAGAGGTAAACAACAAGACAGCAGCACAAACAAATATGAGCGAGAATCTGCCATTGATGAAGGATGGACCACTTGTTTTATTGTTCGGGGCACATGCGGCGGTCTGAAAACACCACTACTGCGAGAGAGAAGGGTAAACAAACTCTTTGCTGTTGCTAGCCCGTTTACTGGCGAGCAGACAACCGTCACAGGCCACAACGTGAGGTGAGGACAGACTTTTATTGGCGGTGGTTTTTGCACTCGGCTGGTCAAGGTGGCGATGCCTCTGGTTTTATTGGCAGCTGACATGTTTCTATGCCGCTGGTTGGAGCCAAATCTTTTGTAACAAGGTGTGCCAGCTCCAAACAAACCGCCGTGCTGAAAGCTTAACCAACTGCATGTCAGATGAGCAGACTTGTAAATCACTAACTCATGCTAATTCGTTGCAGACAAGATGAGAACTGTGAAGTTGACATGTTGACCCATTAAAGAAGTCAGCGACAATGTGGCACAGCCTAACATTCAAACTGTCAACGACTGCCATACTCGCTCTTGCTTCCCTTCAGGCATTTTTCTGTACTGCTATACAATTAGCGGATTAATCCTTGATGATTTTATCTGAGGAGAGCATCTGGCTGCCGTCTGCGGCCGCGAGAGGTCCATTTGTACCGTTTCAAATGGACTGGCACCCTGTGGCGGCTGAACACAAAGGGCTTTACGGAGATTAACTATTAAACGGAGCTGTCTAGTTAAATATTCATTTTAATCTGGCGCCAAATGAAAAGAGACCCATCCAGTCGTTGGTGTGCCATCCCGCTCCGTAATTAAACGGGACTTTCCATCCCCATCATCCTTTTTCCTCAGGTGATCGAGAGGTTTGGTGGAAAAGACAGCGTGAGAGAGACGAGTTCAGCTTTCAGTGCCATGTCAGTACGCGATTTAGATGAAAAGTTATTTGCGTAACAATAAGTATTGCACGATGCATGAGAAAATAGCACGTGTGTGTGTACTCAACTGCTTATTTGGCCTTGTAATCCAAATTTTAATTCCCTCAAAGCACAAATTGTGACATATCAAGCAGTATGTTAGATCGTTTCCAGTGCCAGTGCAGGTTGGTTCTCACTCCCAAGCCTACTACTGAGAGTTACAACAACTACAACTGCTGTATGTTACAAATGAAATTGATATCATTCACGGGAAATATCAATGGAAAAAATAAATTTGCGCCAATCCACAGCACTCTCTGCATTTGAACTACCTTGAAACTTGCCGTTGTTATTCTTTGAGCATGCTGCTGAATGACTACAGCGGGAGGTGACTTTCAAGACGGTGTGAAAATAAAAAAGGCACATGAGAAGTCGATGTCATCACGCTCCAAGCATTTCGGTGCTGCCCGTTTGAAATCATATCCTCTATCGCTACCTCTCAGCGGCGGGAGCGACCGCAAATCCAGAGTGGAAGGGTTCCATTGTCTTTGAAGGCAGGGTGGTTGGCGGGGGTTTAAATGGAACGGGGTGCGAGGTCTTGTTACAACTAATGATCCTACAACGTTACACGAGGTACCCCCAGAGTACAATGAGAGGAGAATTATCCCTGGAAAATTATTGCAACAACCTTGATGTACAGGTATGCCCCAACCCCCCTTCCCCAACCGTGAGAACAGGTAGTCAACCCGGCCTGATAGACGGCAACCACCTACTGTGGGGGGCTTCCCTGTGTGTGCGCCGCAGGAGAGCCGCCGACTCAAAACAAGCCACGAATTGTTACGATCGCAAATGCACAAATGGCAGCGCAGACACCGCGACGCGGGCGCAACTTGTGTTTATGTCAACACCGGGCTCACTGGCAGACGTGGTGTGATTTACGCTAAAGCTGCTGTCAAAATAGTCCGTGATCGTTTCTGACGGTAAAAAGGCCAAATCAGGTCTTGTTTGCCTTCGCTCGGGACCTCGAGCTTGCTCGGGGGGCTTTTTGGGGATGCAGCTTGAAACTCTTCCAACTCAATTATCCAATTAGTTGAAGTAGTGGCCAGACTTAAGGGTGATGACGGCTAAGTACCCGGGAGGCTGCGAGTGCGGGTGTGTGCGTGTGTCTGGTGTGGGGCCCAGAGTGTCTGAGGCACAGATCACTTCCATCCATCACTGTTTTTTATAACTGGACCCTATATGACAGAGAATGTTGTTGTGACCCCATAATATGCAATGCAATGCAAAGCGTTTCAATTGCGGATAGTGTTCCGCAAAGTATGTTTTTATCTCTTTCCGACCTTCTCTAAATGTACTATATATCACTGATGGTAAAATAAAATCATCTACTTATGGATTCTCTTTCATATGGGTGGCTGTATTTCCCGCCTTGGCTATTTGGACGGAAATGTCCTCAACGACAAACAGCAACATCTCTTTTTGACTGCAGTGACAAACCCCAGATCGTGACATGCCATTGTTACGTGACTCGGGGAGCTTACACCCTTCCGTCAAGACTCTTTAAATGCAGTAGCTTAAGCTTTTTTTTTTCCTTTTTTTTAAACCACAACATTTCTGTGTACCCTCTGGGCACTTCCCAGCGGGACAAAAAGCAGCCTTGGCTTCTGACAGCTCTGCTGAAAGTCTGGCTACCACATCCAAAGAGCCAAAGCGCCTCCCCAGTCCCCGGGGGCATTTTCCTCCTTTTTCCTCAAGGTAATTCGGCAGTTGTGTGGTCACATACTTGCGCACTCCTGTGTCTTCGCAGATGCTGAGCATTAACGGATTAGGGCGGAGCCGCGGAACGTATAGGAAGCGCTCTCACCTTGAGAGTTGTCAGTGCTTTGATTTGTTTGTGGAGAGACTTTGATTTCTCAACAAAAAAAGAAGGACGCCAGGCTTTGATCGCTGCTAACCACACTTACCGGCAGACAACACTACGTTGAACTCAAAAAGATGAAAAGACACCCGCTGGCACCTGATCTGAAAGGTGCAGTGTTTTTGACTTAGGTCACTTCCCACTTTTTGTCAACATCACCAGCTCGCAGGTGAGCAGGGGCAGTGGGGATGTCTACGACGAAGAGTCCACAGACGGAGCGCGTCGGTCCAAAACAATGAGGTGTCACCACAGACGCGGCGCAACGGGCAATTATGTGACTCACATGACATCCCCTTTTGAGTCTATGCGTGTGTAATTACACAGGCACAACCTCAAACAAAGCAAGAGCAGCAACTTCTGGCACGCGCATGTAGGAGGATTCCAGCCAGACACGTTAAGTGGGAAGGTTTGTTTTCCTTATTTCGTTAAAAAAAAAAGGGCATTGCACAAATAGGGCTTGAGGATGTTGAATCCAGATGAGTTCAATTCCATACATTCTATGTATAAACGATGTACTACAAACTGTATTTTAGTTTTAGATAGGCACCAAAAAACAAGTGCGCAGCTCAAATTGTAAAACTTTATGAGATTATGTACTGGGTGGTCACAGGCAACCATCCATTTGGTTCTCTTACAACAACAGGATTGGCCCTCCACAGCAGGTTTAAACAAACACTTATGTCATTTGACACAACGATTTGGGTCAAATTTGCACTGTGTGACACCGTCGTTTGTGACGCTTTCCCTGTGGGTCTGAAATTTGGCCAGAAAAAAAAAGACTCAAGACTTTTCTGAAGACTCAATGGGTCTTCACCTGAGGGGGTGACTGGGCCATAGAGACACGGACTGGCTCGCGCAAGGGTGGGCCCTTGATTAAGGGACAAACGGCGACCGCTCCAGCTTGCATCTCTCAACACCCTCAACTTTTCAAAGAACTCATGCTAACCTTCTTTGCTCATTTAGGGGGAGACATTTTTCAAATACCACAGGGATATTTACACACCTGCTGTAGCGTGCGGCTGAGATACATGAAGAGGTGGGGGGACAAAGCCGCGTTGGTAGCCCGGCGAAGGCCTGTAGACCGGCATTTTCTAGTCTTGGCTCGGGAGGTATTTGCACGTACACACCCAAAGACATCATCCCCTGAGATGGTAGGTTGGACGCTCTGGTTCAAAAAGGACCCGTGTCATGTCGGGGTAAAGTCTGCATCAACTGGGTTTTTTTTTTTTTCTTTCAGAAAGAAAGACGACGCCTAAGGACCGTGCCTGGTGAGTGTAGGCGCAACGGGGAGGCGTGTCTGTTGGCCCCCGAGGGCAGGGACCTGCGGTGTAATCAAGGCGCTTGTCAAATTACAGGCCAAGGACGCAGTTAAGCAGAGTTCAGTCACCGACCGAGGGAGAGGTCACCTGTCGCGCTAATATTCTGGAGTTGCAGAGCAAATTCCTGAGACATCGAAACAGAAGCGATCTAGTGCTTCGGTGATTGCTTGGGGCTCCTCCATGTGTACTGAAGTAAAAGAAAAGTGCTTTCAGGGGGAGATAATGATAGTATTACAGTCATCTCGATACATTTTTGAGATGCGTAGCTAAAGAGGTATGCGGCGTGGGTCAACGAGGGGGCGTGTTGGCTCCTTAGCCGACGACAATGCCGGCGTCTGTCAACGCGCGTATTTATGCTTTTATAACGTGCCAACAGAAAATCTATTACACATTATGAGAGCAAATGGTGCCGTGCCAGCGCCGTGGTACGTCCCAGATCGCCTCCTGGGAGGAAATCCATACTAATACAAACAAACTGAAGAACGGTCAATAAACATCTGCACAGTTTAATGCAATCCTTGAAATCATTACCCCATGTTTAATATTTTGGTTTAAAAGATCCTTGCGGCTTGTGGGGAAATTTGCAGCGGGTTACTGTTCGTTTTATACCTCGACTTCAATTTGGACATTAAAGAAGGATTGTGTGCCCCGAGATGTTGCCTTTTCGCTAATGCACTTGCATTGGATTACTGTACCATCCAGAACACCCTTTGGGGTAAAAGTATTCTGTGAGTTTGGGAATTACCCTCAACCTGCTTCTTATTTATCCATTGAGTCAGAGATGAAATCACATCCTAGATTCTGACTTTGATGCAACCTTGAAGTATCAAAACAAGTCTTAACTTTGCTGAGTAGTTATGTCCCCAAGCACCAAATCAAACCCTCTGCGCCAGCAATAAAGGACTGTGGAGAGTAGTGCAGCACTGAAAACCCCTATTTGCCATAACATAGAGTCACTTCAAAAAACCATTGGGTTTCCAAAAACTTCTTCACCCTATTCATCACCGACTGACATCATCCACGCTGTGCCAATATTGTACAGTGTCACAATGCCGCGGCCAGCGTTCAACGCAAAGGAGAGTCAGTGGGAAGTGAAAATAAGCACAATGGTGGTGTGGTTCTTGTGAGTTTTTTTTTCCTTTTGCATACAAAATGGTACCAGCTAGAGATGTCCGATAATACCGGCCCTCCGATATTATCGGCCCGATATTAGCATAAAAATGTAATATCTGTATCAGATTTTTTTGCTTTAAAACCGATAAAATAAAAAACGATAAAAATTAAATAATGCTTGCGTTACACCGAAATAGTGCCTATGCGCTCCTGAAACGTTTACCGGCGCACATATCGGTATCGGCTGTTATCTGTATCGGTAAAGTGAGAGTTGGACGATATCGG
>OMPJ01008868.1:0-19167 GCA_900312935.1 Carapus acus | reverse complement strand
TTGTGAACGCTTTTCCTACAAACCCGATGAAGCGTGGGAAGTGAAATTTGGGACAAAAACAAAGAAACCTTTCAAATATGACCATCAAGAATTTGGGAGGGGATTGGTCTTTGTATCCTGAAATTAGTTAGATTGGTTATGTATGTCTCCCAAATAGATAAAAACACAGATAAAACAAAAGTCTTTACTCTTAAGGCAACGTCATGAATGACAATGCTACAACCCATACAAACACTGTAAAATATGTTTACTGAAGTCAAAATGGAGCAAAAATTTTTATGACCTTCAATCAAAATATTTTGCACTCTCTTACGTATAATGCCCATGAGCAGTCATACTTGAAATTAAAGGATGTTGGATGCGAATTCCTATGACAAATTTTTGAATGATAACCTTGAGTCGGAGCTTGAGGCTGGGATCTGACAGGAGATGAATGCAGCGCTCCATAACATTTTTAGCGATAGTGAGGTGGGTGGGAAGTTCTGCCATCCCATCAGGCCCATCAATATCTTCAGTGCCTTCATCCTCAGTGGGTGGAGGGACATCTGCAAAGGTTAAGTTAGGTTACATCCAGGCCCACTTACCATCAGGGTACCATTATCACTTTCTTTTGTTTATACTGTATTGAGAAAGTACCACTTACAGTCCTCAGAAAAATGTGCATTACTGTAAATCTTTCTGGACTCTCGTCATTGTCATATATTAAAATAAAAAGTTTTACCAATTTCTTCTGTGTCTACAGTGTCCTCCTCTATCCCGATGCCCTCTGCGAGCTCTTTCTGCTTTTGATAATCCAGTACGAACTGGCGAATGTTGAAGGACTGCAGGTCATCATAAGTCTTCTTGTGTCTAATGGATTCAGTCTTTCTGCAAGTGAATGGGAACCATCTCTCTGGGGTAAGGTTGAAAAAGAGGGGAAAAAAACAGTGTTGTGTTATAGACAAGAGGAAGCTGTATATGGGTTTGCAAATTTGCAGATAAAGCAACCTGGCTCTGCTCAGAGCTATCCAAGAATTACAAGCAATTTGCTATGAGGCACATTGTTCAGCACTACTGCAAGATGACCTAAAATGATTAACCGTTGTAATGATCCCGTGGTTAATCTAGAATAAACCAATATGTAGTACCGTTTGTTGAAATAATAGGGAGGAATCAACCAAATCTTATGATTTGGTTAATTTCCAGATCCAGATCCACAGTTTTGAAGTTCTTTGAACCTTCAGGGGTTGAATGTATTGTAATTTGCTTAGTTGATGATTAAAACCTGTTCTTTCCAAGAATCATTATTTTTGTCAATTTCATAGTCACTCAAGATTTTCGCAAACTCTCACCTATTGCTTTCATGAGTGTGTGAAGCACGGGGCAGAAAATAGCTGCTGTGCGGTCATAGCTTAGATCCAGCGCCATCAGGACATCGTGAACGATGTCCTTGATGAGAGGCAGCAGGCTGGGGTCGCAATGGCTCAGCATCACTGCCAGGACCTGCGGTGCCTGGGCAATGGATGAGAAGATGATGAAATTCGTGCCAACATGCAAACACAATCTCTTCCTCTCGCACGCATGCACAAACACTGATCCGATTATTGTTTTGGGATACCTGTAGGGATGAGGTACTGTATATGCTGTACATTTTGTGCTAACTGGGTAGTGCGCAGAACAAGCGAGAATACTGTACATTCTGATGACAACCATTGCTCTTGTGCCTACCTGAGGATGCAGAGTAAGCCTCTGCAGATTTAGGGAAATGTCATTGAGCAAGTAATCTGAGTGGTCGTTGATGAGATCCTTCACACAGGCATAGCCACAGGATTGAGTAATATCCCACATGGTGCTTAATGCTGTCTGGCTGACCAGTAGTGTCTCATCACCAGCCTTCTCCAGTATTGGGTACAATGACATCATCAGCAGGGGGCAGAAGTCTTGACTCAGAGCTGCAGCAAAGCATGCAATGCCCTCTAGTTGAATGCAGAGCTGCCACATGTTGCTGTTGAGCTGCTGGATTGTGGAAGTGGAATATGGTTGGGTAGGCGAGCTGAGGGAAGGGTTAATGACTTGGCTAGAGTCAACAACAGCTCTGCTGTTGGATATAGAGAGAGTTGTTGATGGGTTGAACAGCTATTGTCAAGGGCAAAAATAGAGGCAGAGGCAGAGAAGCAATGGTGAGGGGAACAGAGGGAGATGAGGAGAGAGTGACACAGAGAAGATGTTACAATTTCACACAAAAATTAACATAAGGATAATATCATACAAAAAAGTACACTCAACTGCATAAAACTTGACTGTAATCTAGCCTCAAAATCCAATTGATTAAAGCAATACATTCAAAGTGAAAACACTCCTGCTGTTGGTAAAAAGAGCATATACTAGGATACAGTACATTTATGAGTAATTTGGCTGCATGCACAATAAAGGTAGCCGAAAACATAGTATTCTTTATCTGAATAAGTTCATCGGTAAACAAATGCTATGCAGCCAGTCTTTTGAGACCGAAAGCTGTCTTGAGCCCCAGGACAATTTCTATGCTCAGGCATGCAGCTCTGACAGTGAGTTAAGAGCTGACAATTTTGAACCCTGGGGATATTTTCATCAGTTCCCCCTGGACCAGGGACAACATGCATATCAGGGCTAGGTTGTGAGAAATATCTCAGGAGGCAAGGAGCTACGCATGAGTGAGGGTGAAATGGACTGTGCTGGAATTCTATGATGAAGACCACCCAGTGGTCTTAAAATCTGTTATTTTAAATGTTTTGCCGCATTAATGGATTTATTAGTGCTGTGCTTATTATTGCTAGACATTCCGTAGCAGCACTACTTTGCTGTTTGTGGCCCTTTCTACTGACCTTCTTGACCTGTCCATTTCCATCAGTCTCCGCACTCACAGTTGTCAAGTGCCAGTTGTTAAAACTGACATATTCTTCAATGACAGATGCCACAGCTGTCTTCAGATTTTCAAGGGAAGGTGGACCTAGACGCTCACCCTCTGAAAGCCCTCCCTCTACAGCCACGCTAATGCCAGCTGCACCTCTAATAATCTCATTCAGTACCATGGCAGCTTGCTTTCTGTATGCCATGGACTGGCAGTAAAGAGCTAAAAAGTGATCTGTCAAGAGAAAAATATTGCCATAGTAGCCTGTGAACAGACAGAGGGAACAAAAACGACAATCAATACAATTTGAAGAAGCAGCAAGACGTCAGTTCAGACTGCAACCTTCTTAAGACCAAAGTAGCATCTATTCCTGAGCAGATAAAGCACACTCACTTGCTCACACATGCATGTATAACCACATCACACATTCTGATGAATGTGAAAATATATTTTTGCACCAAAACGTATTCCTACCTAAAGTCCGACAGATCTCCATTAACACTGAGTGGATCTTATCGTCGGTGAAATACAAGAAAAGCTTTCTTCGAGTGCATGGTGAGTGGAGTTCATTGGAGTTGGTTTCCAGGGAAGTCATATGACTCCTTTCCTCTAAAATACGGACATCCATCACATCAAGGTCCAACACCTGCAATGTCCAGGAATTGTGTCAGCTGTGGTAAACAGGACACTGTTTGATGGGTGATGAACATCTCTTCTGACCATGATCAATATTTGTGACCACAATTAACCACTCAGAATGAGGAAAGACATTCTTAGGCAATACTTGACAAAAATTCTACAATTCTTCAATGTTTTTGTGAAACAAAAATGCAACGACAACTTAAGGTCTAGCCTTGAAAATGATCATGCTGGAAGCCATGCAAGATAACATATACCAGGAGAGAATTGCAAGGACCTGCTCTACATAAAATATACAGTATGTGTGGTGTAGACATGATTAACTAAACATAATTACCAAAACTTCTTCACTTTTACTGCTACATGATGTAATTGAGACAGTGTGTCACCGTAGACTGATTTTTCATTCTTTCTTTTTTTTACAGTGAGAACTTTCTTCCTTTAGGAAATGTCACCACATCCGAGCCACGTCTTTCAAGCCAATTTTACTGAATGAAATATTTGTGATTTTATACAAGAGGAGATCTTTATCTTTTCTTTAGAGCTGGGGAGGGAAAATGTTTTGACAACAAAAGGAGTTTGAATATTTGACCGACAGGCAGTGGTGAACAGGCGAATAGTAATTGAAGGTCTACTCATTCAGGCTGGATTACAATTGATCTGATTTATGCAAAGGTCAATGACCCATGGAAGGTGTCATCTACTGGAAAGACTGGTTACTGCAAAAGAAGAAATGGTGGCAGAGGTTGGTACCTTACTGCACTTTCTGGGCTTCATCTTAAAACCCAACACGCTGCTTATGGCCATCAAGCCAAAATCTGCCAGAAGCTGACTTCAAACCATGGACTTTGTTTACACTGACAGTCACAACAAACGTTGACAGGCGAATGTAGACAAAGAATATTTACATTCCAATTTAATTACTATTCTTACCTGCATCAAGGCTTTGGAAATCCTGTCTAGATGTGGAGCCGAGTTGAGCACCACAGATACAAGTGGTCCTAGAACCTTCAAATATCCTAGAAACACTTTCAGAACAAACAGCTTCTTCTGGTCATCAGATGTCCTCATGAGTCTGGGCAATGACGTGGACAAAGAATGGAGATTTTCTGAGAGGATGGTGGTGAGTGTATAACCATCTCTACTTTCCCCGCCGCTGTTCTGGCTCCTCTGTGACACCTCTCTCAACAAAGCCTCACACCTAAAAAAAAAAAAAAAAAAAAAAAAAAAAAAAAAAAAAAAAAAAAAAAAAAAAAAAGATAAGGAAGAAATTTCGTATGTGCTATCAAACAACGCACTGATTTTGTCCTTGAAGTCAAACCAATAAGTTACCTTTCTCTGACCCTGGGATCCTCATCGTTGACTGCACCCACAAGTGCCTCTAACACTGGCCCAATGCAATCCCCCAATGAATGATTACACCTGCCTAGTAGGTGGCCAGCCATCTGTACCATCTCCAGCCTCACCCTCCAGTGCTGGTGGGCAGAGGTGCAGGAGATGATCTTCTTCAGCAGTACTGCCAGATTCCCAGAAGTACTCTTCATCCACTCTCCAGTCCGGGGAACAACAAGCTGTCCAATCCTTCCTAGATCTGTTGACGGAGTCTTACATGCCTCAGTGTCCTGAAGCTGTGCGTCCTCCATTACGAGTCCCACTGTTTTTGACCATACCTTTCAAGAGGCATCAAGAATACATTTATGGAATGCTTCATATGGACTTTTATGGCTAGAGGTTTTGATGACATACAAACGTGGAACAATAGTCCTCTCATGAATTAATGTATTAATGTTAGCAAAGTCACTGGGACTACACAACTGAATACTGTCAGCATAAAATCAATATTGATGTTTGTTCTTCCTTCGTGGTGAAGAAGGAGCTGAGCCGGAAGGCAAAGCTGTCCATTTCCAGTCGATCTACGTTCCTACCCTCACCTATGGTCATGAACGTTGAGTCATGACCGAAAGGACAGGATCGCGGATACAAGCACCCGAAATGAGTCTCCTCCGAAGGGCGGTGGGAGGCTCTCTACGAGATAGGGTGAGGAGGTCTGTCATGCGGGAGGGGCTCAAAGTAAAGCCACTGCTCCTTCACATCGAGAGGAGCCAGTTGAGGTGGCTCAGGCATCTTTTCCAGATGCCTCCTGGACGCCTTCCCAGGCAGGTGTTCTGGGCATGTCCCACTTGGAGGAGGCCCTGAGGAAGACCCAGGACACGCTGGAGGGACTATGTCTCCCAGTTGGCCTGGGAGCACCTCAGGATCCTCCCAGAGGAGCTGCAGGAGGTGTCCGGGGAGAGGGAAGTCTGGGCTTCCCTCCTGAGACTGCTGCCCATGCAACCCAGCCGCGCATAAGCGGCAGAGGATGGATGGATGGATAGATTGATATTTGTCAACTGATGCGTGCGATGCAATATCTGCACTGTCCTTGTTATCTATACAAAGGAAATGGCAAATTTGAATATTTCCTTTCAAAATGTGCCACAACCTCACCACTGGTTGCATCACCCATGAGTGAACTGAACTCAGTTTTTGTTTTCTCATGTTTCGTTGCATACCACTTGGGTAATTGTGAAAATCGCAAATGCATTTAAAGCTAAGTTTGTAGAATTTTCTAATGTTGATGATCTGACATAAAAGTGCACCAAAATTGCAAAAGGTGAGGCACATGAGTCCATCAGTATATACTTGTCCGGGTGTTGTTTGTTATGCAGAGTTAACAGGCACAACACACTGGAAAACAATCACAGTGGCAATTTTTTTTTTCGTTTTCAGCTCACATTGCAAAAATAGAGGAGTACTTGTGAGAATCTGAACTTCACAAATTTGAATTTCACTCAAAACTTCCAATTGCAGTTGCAGTTGTGGGGATGGTCTGGAGGATAGGCAAATGGACTTCATTAGCCTCTAATGCCAGTGATAATATCAAGTGACTGAAATCTGATGACGAATGACGAATCTGATGCATGAACACGGTACCTTGATGGCTCTGACTGTGACTGCTTGTCCTTGCCTCAGATCTCCTGTAATGATCCTTGCTGCTGCTGTGGTGATGCCGGGTAAGAATGATGCCATGATACCTCCAAGAAGACACTGCTCTTTCCATGTTGGAACAACATGATCCTGATTGCAATCACACTGCAGGGTTAAAGCTTGGAGGCACTTCAGAGACGCTGCCTGAATGTGTCTTGATTTCTCCCTCTCTCCAATATTTAGCAGTAGTGAAATGGCAGCTCCTAATTCAGGCAGCATTTTTGGTTCAAAGAGTTTAAATACTATGTCTCCATAAGCAGCATGAATCAAAGTCTCCAGGCATCTCAGCAACGATGACTTAAGCTCCTCAGATGTATCAGCAGGTTTCCCGGGATCTGATGGGGAGCCGAGACAGAGGCAGATCTCTGAGAAGAGGCAATGGAGAGTTTCCCAGCTCTGGACACAGGTGTTCTCCAGGATGTAGATCATGGCATCAGCCACAGCCTGCACAAGACTATCCTTCTTTGGCCCTGGCACGTTAAGGACAAAGCGAAGAGGAAAGAGGACATATTCCTGGAGCTGCTGTAAGGCAGCATCGTTGATCTCTCTCAGCTGGTTGCCTAGTGTCTCAACACTGGTCAGAGTGGGTTTCTGGGTGAGAAGGACGCAGGCTGGCCGGAGGTAAGTGAATGCAATCTTTGGCTCGCTAATCTGAGCCATTGCTGCAGGCATCACACCGGGCTCACTGTAAACAAGAGTGAAGAGACGAGTTTCAGCTGTGAATTCAATGTACCAACAGTCACGTATCACACTCCCTGATGGTAATGTTTCTTGATTTAATCGAGTCCATTGAATTCTTTCAGTCTATAAAGATAATTCAGATAGTTTAAGAAGTTAGGCGCAGTTCCCTCAGGTCACCATCTCTTGAAGGCGAAAGGTCACTATCGAATTGTTTGAGTCTGATTTTAAACAATATGAGGAGAAAATAATGCAGCCACGCGGAATAGAGAAACATAGATGCAAGTCTTTATTCTATCAACTTTCATGCTACACTCAATATAACTACATTACTGACTAGAGTGATTTACCTTCCTTGAAGGGCTTCGCCTATGAACAAATCGTAGTGGACAGACACCCAACGTTACAAATCCTAAGTTTGTAGAAGCCAACATGATCTTCGAGTCGCCTGTGTACTGCGTACTGCTTTCGTCATTAAGTTGCGCCAATGACGCTCACATATGACGTACAGAAAATGAAGCGCATGTACATATCCGATACATATGTTGGCTGATTTACACAATAAAACTAAAAAAAACTCGATTTGTATTTATCAAGTCGTCTATTTTACTTATTAACGCCAAATCACAACAGAATTTATCTCAAGGCGCTTTTGCAGGTGGGCGACCAACTTCCTTTGACGGGTTGGGTTGAAAGACAAGATGATAATTCTACAAATAGTAATATGCGGAAATACCATCACAATCATCATGAAAAAATGCACATTTGCGTACAATCTGAAGAGAAATGTTGTGAGTTTGCTGCCTTGCTCAAGGCCACCTCGCCGCACTAGTGTGCACAGACTTAAGTATTTACAAAGCGAGGGTCGGTCAAATCTCATTTCCCAAATCGTCATATTACATTTGTGACTAACTGTGATTTATAAGCAAGAAGTAAAACGTTTCCATTTCGTGGGCCACAAAGTAAAACGTCCAATACTTGGTAGAAACCGCTTGACACATCACCGGAGGTAAGGTATAGCGTCCACTCCAAATCTGTGGCTTTTTCTAATTGTCAAAACTGTGCATTTCTCAAAGAATCTGTATTTTAAACTTTTATCCGTCACGTAGTTGCTGAGAAATGGAACACGCTATCTAACTAATTGTGCTCTGCGAGCCCGTTTCTCAAAACAAATTCATACCTGTGTTATGGGTCACTAGGGATACCTTTTATTTTGAAAGTGATAGCGTATGAAGCATGACATTGCCCAGGCTCACCATTAGCTTGACTACAAAGAGCAGGTCAGTTTGCCACATACTAGTACAACTTGGACATTTATTCATTGTATCAATCACACGTGATGTGATCGGCAATATATCCAGTCGGTACCCATAGTCTTACCCGTAGCCTTTATGATGTTGTAGCCACCGTGGTTAACTTAGTAGATTTAAAGATAGCTAACAAGTCAACCTTCGCCTAGCCGGCTAGTTGAAAAAATTGATGAGTGTACATCCCAGAGCGTTTTTCTTTTTCTTTTGCGGAAAATATTCCTTTGAGTAGCAAATGTTTCTTACAGAAATTGACGACTTAATAGCCCAGTGTGTATGTATTCAAAGTCAATTCCTTTCAGTCGATCGTTTGCAATACTAATATCTTGTGCAGCGTGTTTTAGACTCTCCTTGTTATAAATAACCAAATGATTACACAAAACAAAGACAAATTATATGACAGTGTGATTTGTCTGTCTTTTAAAGAAGCTATTACTCTATCCCCCAACATCATGCACGTGTCATTCTAGAGAAGTGTGGCTTCTATCATTAAAAGATCTATCTTGACTAATTCTTGGTTGTGCCTCTTGTGAAGGATTGTGTTGCTCTCGATGTTGCCCTTTGCTGACCTGTACCCAGCCTTGCCATGGACGAAGAATCTCTGAAGGCAGCCATTTCTGCCTATGGTACCCAATTACAGCAGGTAGATTCGGCACTGTCAGCGGGCGTGGACCCCTCTCTGGAATCGGACTTGCTCAAACTAAAAGAAGACCTGAGTCAGCTGATAGAGCTAACAGAGTCTAGCCTGTTGTCTCTGAAAAAGGGCCAGCTTCTTGCCAGCCTCGAGAGGCACGCCGGAGAGGCTCAAGATGGAGAAAAACATGTAGATGCTGACGGACATACTACAAATGGCAGCTTGGACTCTGAATTTGCTGCTTTCTACTCAGACGTTGGGGAGTCTTCAGGGTGTAGCTCTGGCACAAGACAGAGGGGAGCAGAGGGAGATGAGGGACCACAAGATGATGGTGAGGAAGAAGATGATGAAGACAGACTTAGTGGTACCAAAGTGAAAGCACCATACAGGACCTCTTGGGGTACACTGGAGTATCACAACGCGATGGTGGTAGGAGCAGAGCCCTCAGAGGAAGATGAAGCACGTGTAAGAGTGCTCTACTTGTACCCAACCCAGAAGTCTCTGAAACCATGCCCATTCTACCTGGAGGACAAATGCAGGTTCCAGGAAAATTGCAGGTAGAAATAGTTTGACTCTTAAAATTGCTGATGTAATCCAGCAGAGGTCACCATCTGCCCTCTTTGGGAAGGATTCCCACACAACTAAAAGTAATTTTTTCAATATTGCAGCCAAATATCGTTTACATTTAATGTCAATATGCAGTATATTTAGCTGTTGGTAAATAATTTTGGGGAATGTGTTATTCATAATGAACACTCGAGAAAATGTATGGTCACTGCTTACATAAGTGACAGTTTTGCCACACCACAATTATCTCACTGCAATTGCTACGTTTTCTGGTGTAAAGTTTTGGGGGCGGTTCCCCCCACATTTCTCAAGATTTTATCTTCATTTGTGAGTTGTTGACTGTCTCTCTCTGTTATGAGTTATGATATACTGTATATGTTCATATATAAAATATGTGTGTTTGTCTGTGTACCAGTATATGTATTAATGTATTTTGTTATTTCTATATTTGTCCTTCAGGTTTTCCCATGGTGAAGTGGTGTGTGTGTCAGAGCTCAGAGAATTCTCAGAGTCTGACCTCAGCAATCTAGAGGAGGGATCGTCTTGCTTGGTTCGTCACGACGATGGCATTTGGTACCCTGCCAAAATCAAAGGTACCGGAACTGCACTCTATAGTAGAATTGGCACCTGATACTTGAGCTTTTGCTGAGACACTTTGATATCAGTATTTTATCACCTACATGTCCATGTTTTGTGGCCAGTCAGCCGAAGGTTGTTTTCATCCACAGACTTTAAGATATTCTTCTTTTGCTTTTAAATGATTACTTCCAAGAAGAGGTGAGTCTTCATGTATATCATATACATTGGTGTAATTGGAGTTTTTCTTTTGCAACATCCCAAGCTCTGGAAGGACACCACACTCATGTCATGTCAAGCTTTATTCTTTAGTAATAGTGACTGAAATGGCTGTCTGCTCGAATATTTTCTTATTCCCATGGCAGACATAGACAACGGCTTCTACACAGTGAAATTTGACTCACTGCTTCTTAAAGAATCAGTTGTAGAGGCTGACGGCATTATTCCTCCACTAAGAGAAGATGACCTGCTCTCTTCTGAGTCTGACCAGGATGACGCAGAGGATGACGTGGCCTACGCAAAAGGTCTGCATGACTGCAAGACTTTTCCCAATAGAACTCTGCTGGAAAATAATTATCAAGGGCTGTGAAGATTTATATCTTTGCAGTGTAGTTTCACAGTAAAAAAAATTCAGGGCCAACAGAAATTCTGTGCTTCAGATTGTCTCTAAACTTTCATTTTCTAATCCTCCAGAAGTGACACAACCTCCCTGCCTTTTTGAAAATATTTTATCTGTTAAATCTTCCAAACAGTTTGTGACTTGACTGAAGCATCAACCGCAAGCAGTTTTGATTTTGGTGGCTGGGAGGCTCATACCAGAGGCATTGGATCCAAACTTCTGCTAAAAATGGGCTACGAATATGGGAAAGGTACGATAATTGCCAGGGTAACACATAAGTTGCCCATTAGGTTCTGAAAATTCTGAAATGATTCAGACAGTTTCAGGTTGCAGATGAAGCTCTTAGTTGTAGCGGGGAGAGTACATTTCTATACCAAAATAAAACACACCAAAATAAAACGCACTGAGAATTGTTTGTTTGTATCCCTTAATCTATACCGTATTCTGCAGAATTTCCAGTTTTGGCCCAATTCAGAGAATGAATAGTTCGATACACTGTGTTGTTTTTGTTTGTAGTTGCTAATTTGTAATTGAAAAAAGAAGATAGGTCAAGTTTCATTGTTCAAGGCAACGGTTTGATGGATGGCAGTTCATGTTTAAAATTCAGCTTTATTTACCTTTGTGATTTGTACTCTGTAGGCCTAGGAAAGCAACAGGAGGGCCGAGTCGAGCCAGTGATGGCAATGCTCCTTCCTAAAGTGAAATCTCTGGATCAGTGTGCTGATTTCACACAAAAAAAAACTCAGAGCAAGGTAGCCAAGGATGGAAAACCATCCAACCTTCCAAAGCACAGAAGGAAGCGAAGGGCCAGCACCACCAGTGGGCGCCACAATGTCTTTGATTTTCTTAATCACAAACTTGGAGGCAAGAGCACCCATCTCCCAGAGGGCGGAGCTGCTGGTGTTACTGCCACCGGTGTGGAGGTGTACCGGGGAGGGCAGGGCGTCAAGAGAAGTCTGAATGTCAAGCTGTTCCAGGCAGCGGAGAGGGTGGCCCAAACAGAGAGGGAGATCCAAAAGCTCACAGAGACTTTGGGCAAACAAATTGGCAGGTTTGTAGTTAAATGTGTCAAGTCTTCCCAGTGTCCCAGTGCAACAAGGTAGTGCAACTACGATAGTTGTGGCACCACTTGCAAAAGGATGTTTCAATGCTTCAATGTTTGTAATTTCAGTGACTGACAAATGTTTTGTTCACTACCTGGTCAAAATTGCCCATGTTGGGTGATATTCAGCAGCTGATTTTAAGAAAAACATTCGTCTTGCACTTATGGGCTTCTGCTCAATTGCCTGTCAAATGAGATTTCCTTTGATTGTTTAGTCATATTTGATATGCAGACAGCCTCACATTCTCAATCAATGCACAGCATAGTTCTTGGCAAATAGTATAATAGATAAACCCACATCCATCGCAGGGAAAGATGAACAGCCAGACTTTTAGATGTGGGGAGAAGCGCCTTGTTTGAGGAGCGTCTTGTTTGTGATACACCCATTATTAGCATAGCTGTACTGACTGTGCTGCTGTGCACTTTTTCTGTGATCACTCCCACTGTGTTATGCAGGTGGATAAAAGGAAATCTTCCAAGTTGTCTTTCAAATGCATAGGGCTGCTACCATGTCAACTATGAACACTAATTGCTCACACACAAAGCCCAAAGCAGGCAACACAAAAGTCACATTCCCCATTGTTTCTAGGATGGGCATAGATCTTTAGTGCTTCCAAAGCTGTGAAAGTTTACTCAGCTCTGCCGAGGTTTCGCTTTGAGTCACGCTGAATAGTGGACACAATATCTGCATTTAATTAAGCCCTTATTCATTCGTACCAGACTGGAACACTCTCTCATGGGCAATGCTGATTTTCATGTCTGCCTACAGCTGATGAGCAGTATAAGCTCCATGGCTAGTGATTGCTTTTAGCACTGTCGCGTTCAGGTGTTTTATGTAGAGCCTAAGCACAAAAGGCAATTGCATATAGTAAACACCCACCGTGACTCAGGAGAAATCTCTGCCCACTTAAACATTGTCCTGTTTAGGAAACAGTCTGAAATGTAAGACGTCAAGATTTCAGGAGACATTGAAATGCCGACAGGGTTATGTCTTTCCTTAAAAATAGATGCCATTGGATAAATATGTGATCAAAAATGGATGCAAAATGATAATGTCCAGTAATCAAGACTCTCAAGGAGGGCAAATACAACTTGTTTGAGGACTTTCACAGGCTCTGAACAGAAGTCTGTGGCATGAGGACATCTTATTTTAGAACATGTAATCTAAACCAAATTTGTCTTTGTGTCTCTTCCTGTGCACCTAATCTGTCTGTACTGTGCACAGGGATGCATCGCGAGTGAAGCAGCTGGAGGAGAGGCTGTCGGCAGCACGCAGGCTGCTGGCCCAGCAGAAAGCTCAGGAGCAGTCCATTCAAACAGCCAAAAAGAAGGCTGACACACATAAGAAAATGACTGAGTTTTAAACCAACGTCTGCAGAAGCCCTGGATAACACTACAAAATAGTTTTCCAGAATGAACTTTCATCCCTTGGCCTATTGTCACAGTTTTTTAATGCCAATGTTGTAGTCAAACATTTTAATTGCTTATTTTGACCAGCAAAATGGGGTGTGCAAATCATGGACTTGTGCAGAGGTGGATTGTTTCCAAGGTTTTGTCTGAAAGCATATTGATGCCAGACTTGTTTTAATTTGTACAGTATCAAGTTTTGTTCTGCTGTATGTTTTTCCGTTTGAGCAACATGCAATTTTCACAAAGCATGCTGTGCATAAAGGACTAATTCATCCTCCTCCATTCATTGCCTCTTTTTTTCCCCATGCTTCTTTTTTGATGCTGAATCACCTCAAAGCTAGATCCTCAGGAGTTTAGAAACCGTAAAGGTTGGAACAAGACCCTCTCTTTACTGCTCTTACAAGAACATCCATTAAATATTTGAAGCTATTAGGCTAACATCTCTGCTCAATAATGGCGTTAGAGGGCAGTGTCCCTATGCATCTCTGATATGTTGTATTCAATGATGGGTGATGATCACACGCCGCTCATTGTTTTCTTTGTAGCATAGTGATGTCATCTTCACTGCCCTTTTTCAGTTGTTCAAGTAACTTTTAGAATTGTGTTGAATGGACGTGCCAGTGTCACCATTCTTTATGTTTGCCTTGTTGCGATGAGTTACTCCCACTGAATTTCGCGTATTGCCAGAATTAATTTAATTCTTGCATGCAGTCTTGATAGCAATGCCTCCTCAGGAGATGTTAAGTGTTTTTTTTGATTCGTATTCTGATCATGGCAACAGAGAAACAAGTTCAAATCCTTGATAAAGGCATATCGAGGAAAAATAAAGGCATTTTCCTAAGTTTCCTAAGGCAGTGTTTTTCAACCGGTGTGCCGCGTAGAAAGTAGTCACGTGCTGCCCCCACCCCCACCCCCGTCGACAAGTCACAGCAGACCGGAAATATTGTTGGTGCCCCCCCCCTTGACAACTCACGGTCAACTACAAGGTCAAAATGTGCTGTGGCAGAAAAAAGGTTGGGAAACACTGTCCTAAGGCTCCACCCCCCAGAGCACTTAAATACCTTATGATTAACATTAAAGCTCATTTTTACGTCTTCAGGAGTGTGGTGACCCTTACCACACCACAATCTTGCTATCCCCAAGAGGAAAGCACAACCTTATATTAAAGCAATAACTGTAGTGATCATATATGGTGGTCTTTGTAATCCATCCTTCAGGTATGTGGGTGAATTCCAGCAGAGCTGAAAGCAGCTACACACGCACCTCGCCTGCCCTCAGGGAAACTGTAGAGCGGCAGCACTTTCAGATTGCTGGTGACTGCCTCGACCACGCTCAATGTGGGGAAAAATTTTGATATACAGTGTGTGTGCTGAATTAATGGGGTCCCTAGCGAGTCCCTAGTCCATGGTTTACTCCATTTATGAGTTGTGGGTCTCCGAGGGTGCTTCTGCTCTCAGACACAGTGGGAACAGACTTTTCTGAGTGCTGATGCTCACATCCTCTGTGTGAGCACTGCGTGCTCCTGTGCTCCAGCAGTACTCCTGTGCACCAGCTGCCTGCTGGACAACCTTTTATTACTAACTGCCACATCAGACTCTGGATTATGTTATTAGCTATATGAATGGACGGGAAGGCCACCATGATAGATGCTGCACATAACCATCCACCAAAGAAAGGAACCAAATTGAGTAGTTTGTGGATAGTCTCTAATCTTTTTGTCAGTGGAAATAACTTAATCAGATCTTTTTCCTTTAATGCCGGACAGTTTAGATAGGCTTGTGGGAAATTCGTAGAGTGGGTGGGTTTCAAATAGCGGCCAGCTCGGCTTAATGCACGCAGCATCAAACAAGTAGCGTGTGTCCCAATGCAAAATGTAAATTCAAATCCCTGTGATCACATATTTTGAATCACATTCCAGTGTAAGGTGTGAGGCAGTATTGTTCTGATTTGCCTTTTAAATTTTGACTGATCTTCTTAACACAATAAATTGGTGGTGCAGCAATCCATTTCAAATTCAGCAGAGTTCCTGCATCGAAAGTTGTTCAATGATTTATTGACTAAAAATGGTGTATGCCTACTTTACCTGAATTGCACTTCTTCATGCCTTTCTAAGTGCACTTGCCTTGAATTAGAGAGGCCACTCGATGCTGAGTAACCTGAATGACCTGCATCACTCAGAATAACACTGCCTGTTCTTAGCTGTATTGAATTTCTTTGACCTCTCACCTCATTTGTATTACTTCAGTCTGAGAGTGTGTGCTACTCTACAATGATGCCAATTGACCAGGTTTTCAAATTAATCATTTTCATTTCCTTCATTCCTACACAAGTATACCTACCATCGTAGCACACACCACCTTTTCTTGTGTCCCATCTGTTCTCCGTGCAAGCTTCTCAGAATCAGAATCAGACAAACCCCATTGATGTCATGGGGAAATTGCTGTTCTGCTGTGTGTGAAGTTTTCCTTTTCTGCAGTGTCTGGCCAACAGGCTGGAAATGTCCCCAGTCTTATCACAGACTTAACACACCCACAGACGCTCATTTACATTCACACTCACACTCACACTCACACTCACTCTTACACCTATGAGCCATTTGGATCTCACTTGTGAGTCTTTGGGAGGCAAAGACACACACAACCTCCTGTGTCTTGCAGGAGGTTGATGCAGACTTAAACTTAGAAAGATCCTGGTCAGGGTGGAACAAACGTCCTGGGAGGTAGTGGCACCGATGCGTGGCACAAACCCAAAATGTGCCTGCATCTGAAAATTTAAGTGAACCTAATGATTACTTTGTCCCATTCATGTGTCACAACTGAGCAGGTATCAACCATCTGAAGCCATCATTTGTTGCATAGATTTCCCTGAAGCATCCTAACTTTTTCTCCACTTCTTTTCTCCACAGTATTTCTGCCAAAGTTCCACTGAGAGCTCCACCTCCCTGACAGCGCGCTTGCTAGTGCAACCTGGGCTGTAGCCACTGCTAGAATTTTAACACCAAAGCTGCTATGATATACCAGCTGCCTTAGTGCTCCTATAAGCTTGCAGTGGTGTTGGTTTGCTCATCGTTGTCATGAAGCGCCATAAAATGTGCGTGACCCGAATCAAAATTCTCAGAATCTTGATTTTTTTTTCCAAAGAGAAATTAAAACATAAATAAAGAAAAATATTGCTTCATGTCACAAACATGTTTGATATGGAATACCTGGAATATGAATATATAACAGTGTTTCTTTACCAAGATTTTGAAGAATAACAACCTCTGGGGAAATTTTTGACCCCACGTGTGCATCCAAGGGTTAAGTTTGTAATAACCAGTTAAACAAGCTGTTGCTCAGTCAGAGAAATGTGTGTTGATGTATCAAAATGATATGTCTCCCCTCCTCATACTTAAGTCGATATTCACACAGACGCAAGCGTGCAATGAACGATTCCACCATACAACATCTTTGATGGGGCTCTCATGTCAAGTCAAGTCAAGACAGTTTTATTTGTATAGCCCTAAATCATAGCAGAAGTTATCTCAAGATAGTTTCCAAGGTGGAGGCAGTAGAGCTCCTCAACATGTCAACACTCCAAGTCTATAAGATCATCACACAGGGTCCCAGCATATTCCCCATTAGCAGGGAAAACTTCCTTTAAAAAGGGGAAACCTCAGGCAGGCCAGGCTGCAGGTGGGCGGCCAACTACCTTGACCGATGGGATTAAAAGAGAGAGTGAAAGAGACAGAGAGGTGTAGGGATGCACAGCAGCAGGTGCACAGCATGCCGATCAGGAGCAGGGCCCAGATGTTTGGGGGTCAGTCATCACTGGTTGTGCTCTCGCTGCGGGCTGCGGGTTAAGAGAGCACAAGTCAAAGACTCCAGGGGAAGAAGCCGAATTAGTAACATGCATTGACGAGACACGGATGCAGGTGAATGATAGAGGCAAGTGAGGCGGAGAGGGAGGGGAGAGCGAGGAAGAGGAGGAAAGAGAAGCTCAGTGTGTTGTCTAACTCTGGCTGCATAGTTTTGTTAAGCTAAAAACCTACCGAAAGGAAAGTTTGTGGTCCACTTTTGAAAGTGGTGAGCGTGTCCGCCCCTCAGACTGAAGCTGGGGGATGGTTCCACAGGAGAGGAGCCTAATAGTTAAGGGCTCTCCCCCCTATTCTACTCTTACTGGTTTTTAGGAATCAACAGCAACCCTGTGTTTTCGGACCGCAGAGCTCTGGTTGGATGATAAGGCAAAATCAGCGCTTCGAGGTATGATGGTGCCTGATTATTGAGCACCTTGTGGGTGAGGAGAAGGATTTTCAATTCTATTCTCCATTTCATAGGCAGCCAGTGCAGAGAGGCTGACACTGGGGAGATGTGGTCTCTTTTCTTGGTTCCCGTAAGTAGACGTGCTGCAGCGTTCTCAACCAGCTGGAGAGGCTTCGGTGTCTTTTTGCTACAAACTGCTAATAAAGAATTACAGTAATTCAGCCTGGTAGTAACAAAGTAGTACTTCTAAGAATGAAGTAGATTAACCTTAGCGATATTATGCAATTGAAAAAAGGCAGTACTTTACATTTGTTTAAAGTTAGCATTCAGTGACAAATCTTGATCAAAGATAACTCCAATTTTTTTTGAAGTGGTACTGGAGGCCAAGGTAAAGCCATCCAAAGTAGCAATATCATTTTACAAGGAGTTTCGAAGGTGCTCCGGACCAACAACAACACTGACTGTGACGCGGGAGACAAGGGTTCAAACCCCAGTCAGGGCAAACATCCAGTAAGGGTCCTAGGCAAGACCCTTAATGCCGACACGCCTACCTGCAGAGGTGCCTTGTTCATGGGTACCTCTAACCCGCATGGCGCCCCTTGAGGCGACGTGTTTGCTCGCCTTTGCTCTCTATGTGCGGTACGTGATGCAGGGCAGCAAGTAAAAATTTCATTGTGTAGGGAAACTTGTTTCTATATACTGTGCATATGACAATAAAGCTTGAATTATTATTACTATATTATGATTGGATACAGTTGTGTATCGTAAGCATAGCAATGAAAGTTGATTAAGTGTTTTCGTATAATACCACCCAGAGGAAGCATGTACAGGGTGAATAGAATCGGTCCGAGTACAGAGCCCTGTGGAACTCCATGTCTAACTCTGGTGTGCTCTGAAGACACGTTGTCTACACGTACATGTGACAGTGACGTGCGGTGGGGTTCATGGTTGGTGAGGCATGGACTCCTTTAGAGTCTAATTTACAAATATATAAACCCAAAAGGGTAGCTTATTCAATTGGCTACTTGGTGGTGCAACGGATCATGAGCGATGATCATGAGCACTCTCCACGGATCGGACCGGCCCTGATCCGCGGATCAGAGGTTTAAAGTTGTGTGCGTCCACGTGAAGTCCGCGTAAATCACACAGAGCAGCGCGGCGCACACGGAAGTCCGACGGAGCAAAACACAGAAATTAACGGCTAGCAGCAGAGGGAACTTGACTCACCTGGCCTCTGTGCAGAACAGCAACAGCAACAAGCACCTGTTGGCTCACGAACGCCAACTTTGGGGCGGCAGAGTACTGTCGTGCCTCACCATGTGTCTTTTCACTGCAGTTTTATGTCCCATCGGCAAAACTAAAGATGTCACTTACAGACATTAAACTTAACGGTTGGGGACATTAGCCAGATGTGCAAAATCAGGGTATATAAACGTATCTGCAAAAGTTTTACTGGCGACATGAAGAGACACGGCAACCGGCGCGCACCAACTGAACTGTA
>OMPJ01008867.1:0-17939 GCA_900312935.1 Carapus acus | reverse complement strand
TCAGGTCCCCATATCTCCGCTTTTTAACGACAGGCACACACATACACACACACATATATGTACACAAACACGCTCACACACAGACATATACATTTACACACACACACGTATATATACATACCCCTATATAATTACCAGTATACATACACACACACACATACACATACACAGTATATATATATATATATATATATATATATATATATATATACGTGTATAAACACACACATACACGCACTCCAACTCGAGCACAAACATTTTTCAGCTGCGACACAACAATCCACTCTTTGTGTTGGCGCCCTGCTCAAAAATGACACACTGTTGAACTCATGTCGGAGTCAATATATGCTGATAAAACAATAAGAAAAGAAACCAAACCAAACACAAAGCACTTCGAAGAGCTGATTGAAATCAAGTTGGCATTGTTCTGAAAACTGTGGAGCAAATGTTAATTTATACCATGACTTTGTACACCTTAAAATATTTGTGGTGTCAGTCATAACTTACAATGTGTCATTCATCATCACAAATGTGTAACACACACACAGCACGTAGAATAACACACACTTTCAAATGACACAGAGGCAGTTTGGGAGGGAGGGCGGAGGTCTGCTGCTTATCTGCCCTTTGAATGGAGCATGCGGCGTGTACAGTTATATCCTACACACACGCGCACACACGCACGGACAGACGTGCGACGTGTGTGTCGAGTCAGCAAACGACTACAGCGTTTTGCAGTGTGTGTGTGTGCGGAGAAATATGAGACTCATCGTACAATCTGAGTGCCTCTATCCGTGAACACGTCGGTATGACCCATTCTAGATTTTTTGTGTTTACGTAGACATGTTTAAAATCACTTTTAAGGCCTCTACTTGCACACACTGGACTCACCAACTGCCTCCAACATCTCTTTACTTTTTTCAGTCTTATCTGGGTTATACTTCACCAAATCCTCTCTATGTAATTATTGTGTCACGCAATAATAGTAATTAGCTAGTGTATGGGTGGGCAAACTGTGGCCCGTGGGCCAAATCAGGCCAGATTTTTTATTTATTCATTTCTTTTTTGATCCAGCTCGCCACAGACTGGCACAGAATTCACAATTTGGACTACATCCAAAACAAACAACAGAAACTACAACAACAAAACTAACACCAGACTTTGATGCCTTGGCGAAGATGGGTAAACAACAAAACTGGTCCGCTTAAAAGGTAAACAATGTAAAACCCTAATGCTTTTTCTCAGTTTCTGTTTGACGTGTCTGCACCTTGTGCTGGCACAGCCAGTCTGTCAAAATTTAAAAGTCAGTGTGGCCTCCCAGCCCAGATGTTTGCACACCACTGAATTAGTGGGAAGTGGAAAGAAAGCTGAGGCACCCTTTGTTAATCTTCCATCGGTGAAATTACAGTTTAGCCAGACTCTGTAAATTAACCACACTCTCCGCGGCCCGAGTTTATCACAACGAATTAAGAGGCTGTAATGTCCAATGTGAAGATAATCTGGTGTGCTGATCGGATCTGATGGCTACTTCTCCGTCCCCGGAGGAATGAATGGAGGTCTGGTTTGGGGGGAGGACAGGCTGACACGCTCGCGGCAGACGTCAATGTTTTGGCATCCACACTGAGCTCCGTGCTCCCGCTATGACTACCCCACAGCAAACGGCGGATCGATCAGTCGGGCGCATCCAGGACAGTGGAAGAGGTTTTGGAGATTTCGACGCAAAATACCGACAACACGAGCGGCCCCGGCCTGAGCGACCCCGCTCGCGGGAGGGAGCCCCGCTTATACATCCCGTGTGCACTCCACATCTGTCCGATTGCACGAGAGTGTGTGTATATGTGTGTGTATGTGTCTCACCTGGCAGTTTGAGGGCGCGGGACAGGGCTGCAGCCATGTCTCCTAACGGTGCGCCGATTTATCAGCACTCAGCCTGAATCGGGCCAAAAGCGAATGAGCAATGATACGGCGCGCTGATTGGCTGTGCGGCGTGACGTCATGGACACCGGCGTTTGTGGTGCACGTCATTCCTAAATTTACAAAATGTAATTTCCAAAGCCCAAAATACAAGGGAAAATAGGATTAATTCTCATTTATTTTGCTGTATATTATCTGATATCATAAATCTATTTTTTTGTTGTTTGAAGCGCCATCCATGCAAACGCGTGATGGTGTCTGTAGGTTTGATGTATCCTGCACAAGTGCATGCTGGGACTTTTTCCACGGGGATTGTCTTGCGAGTTCCAATATAATGTGTGTTAACGTAAGCAATTAATCCAAGACGATCGAACTATTGCACTCTAGTATTGTTTATTTCAGGGGTTTCGTCCGCGTTGCATGTAGTGTGCATGGAATACTGATGGGGTCGAGTATGTAGCATTCTTACACCGGTTGTATTTAGTTGTTATAGATTAATTTAGACAAATTTAGGGGTTTGGGGCAGATCCCAGGACTGCGAGGCATCTCACAAAGTAGGTAAGTCACCTCAGCAGGCGGACCTGTACCCTGTCAAAAATTCTTCTCGTAAGTTGTACGAGGACACGGGCGTCACCCCGCGTCGTTATTTTCCTTACTCATCAGTTTAAGGCATGACTAATCAATTGCCAAACTACACGTCCAGTCCCTCGGAACCTATATTTCTTATCACGGTGCAAAATTCACGGGCAAACGTCACTATGCTAAGTTTTCACATCTTTAACCGTCCATATATTTGAAACAGACGTTGTTTTTTTTCATAACTGGTTGTACAGAAGGATGTCTAAACAACCACAACATATTTTATTTGCTCGTGGCCACTGTGCTCGTTCCACGCAAAGCCTCATGGGTAGTTGTTGTCTTCCTTTTCTCCGCTCTCAAGGAAAAGCAATCGATCCTTAGATTGGTGGAGTGTTTTTATGAGATGTTACATTTGCGTCAAATCACCCATGAAAGAGTATGTCAATTCATTCTAATATTTGATTAAAATTTACTATATATTACTGTATTTATTTGTCAATAATTTTCTACTCATTGTTAATTACGATATTCGTTGCCGTATTTATTTTGGCTCTTCTCTGTTGCCCTACCCTGCTCCTTTCCCGACATGCGCAGGCGTTCTCAGACCCACCGAGAAAATGGCAGACGTTTCTTTGGATGAAGTAATACGACAGCGCGGAATTAACATCAAGGCACCCATCAAAAGGTATTTCCACGATTCGTGAGTGGGACACACAGCTCTCTGCAACACAATTAATGACATTTCACCTCACTACTGGTTACAAATTCAGTCATTTGTTTTCAGTTAAGTAAGGAAACGTTAGCCCAATGATGCGTTAGCGTGGATGCTATGCTGGCTAACGCTAGCATTAGCCTGCAGCTTGGGCCTTTGGCGATTTGGTCAGTTGGTCACTTTGACACTTTCGTCCATGCAGATACAAATTTGTCGACGAGCCGCCTATCGAGTCTTTAATTTCGCCGAAATTGTTGAAATGAAATGAGCTGCATGGCGTCAAACCATTGTCCATCCATACCCAGAATACCGCAGCTAATGCTAAAGCTGAGCTCTCAGGAGTGTTTTCATTGCAGCAGAGTATCCTCTTTGTGCAACTTTCCCTGAAATCCACTGCCGATGAGGTTGTTGGAGATGATTTGAATAAGTTACCAATGCCCGTTAAGACCAATATTGTAAGGGCTCTGCCTGTACTTTCATACAACGTTTGAAACTGGTTGCCTTGTAATTTGGATGGCTCGGGAGAATTGAATTCAATATCGTGATCATTCCACATCAATGATTGCACCCTATAGTCTGCCCAATTCCATTGAGCTCAGCAGATACGAAACCCCCACACATTTTGGTATCACAACTTTTATTAGAGCATGAATGCGTGTGTCTATGTCTAAATTCTTTGACATGGGTAAACATTTGTGCTTTACACATATTGTTTGTATGGAAATGGTACTGATGTATTCCTCTGCGGTATAGGCCGATGTTTGGTCGAGGAGCTGGAGTAAAGGGCTTTGATGCCCGACAGAAGATTGGCACTAATGATGTCAGACAACGGCTTGGGGGCGGAACCGGTAAGATGTCATGTTTTTAAATACCCTCAGGAGATTATAATGCATGCTAGGTGGCACGCTGATAGCATGCCAGCCATTGAATCAGCACTTGCTCGTTCTGTAGCAAGGAACGCACGACCTACAATCAATGATTATAATTTTACAGCTAATAGTGAAACCAGTAGTGCTGTCCTATCTATAAATATTGATAGTACATCCTGGCTTGACATCGAGCTCCTGTCTTTGGTGTTGCAGTAATGTTTATATCCAATGCCCAGACTGTTGGTGCTATAACTTTGATTCTCTTTCTTACTAGGTTTTCCAATTAAAGATGCCAGAGAGCGGCTTGTTCAAAAAGACGCCCGCTTCAAAATCCGGGGCAGCATTCGTGGAACACCGAGCACAGTGCAGGACGCACGGCAGATGATTAACTCACGCAAACAGAGCCAGAATCACTTCAACGCCCCTATTCAGAGTACACACAAGATGTCTACTGCGCACCAGCTCCAGAGCCAGGCACGCGTGCCGCAAATCCAGATACATGCCAACAACAACCTGTCTGGTGTCATCACCCGGCAGTTCACTCCAAGTCTGCAGGGGCTGAACGGGAGAGGGAGTGTGACCACGCTGCAGCCTGGTGCTGTGGCCAGCAGGATAATGGATGCCCGCGACCGCCTGAGCCTGAAGAGGAGCATCGGAGGGGCACAGCCCACAGCACCTGTAGTGCCCATAAAAATCACCAAGACCATCCAGGTGAGGCGCACACACCGCATCTGTGTTTGTGCAGGCTCGCATACTAATCTGATTTATGAACAGAGCTCCCAGCACACACACACACACACACTGTCTCACTGCATGTCTCTTACCATATGTAGTGGTGTATTTTGAATAATCCCAGTTGTACAAAGTGTTGTTTTGCTGGTAGTTACCAATATCTGGGAGCAAAGTTCCTGCTTGTGCAAACATATCTTGATTCTGATTCTGTCCCCCCTCTACCTCCATAGCAATCCACAGTCGGTTTGCAGAATGCAGTGCGTGCAGCAACACAGGTAGAATTTGTTTTTTGTGTAACGGAGATAAATGGCACACATGTTTGGGCTATACTGCGGTTGAGAAAAGACGCTAAATGAAAACTGATGAAGCTGATTCCTGTTTTCCGAAACAGCAACCCGCCTCAAATCAGCATGATGGCAGCACCAGCAAACAGCTAAAGCTCAGCACTGGTCATAGCACGTCTCAGGTAAGATAAAACTTCCATAATTCACACTGACACATAGACAGAACACTAGTTCTCTCGCTTCCTGCTTGTTGTTCACCTGTTGACTTGTATTTCTTGCAGACCGGTGGGATGAGCTCCCTGTTTTCCATGTCTGCCCCCATCACCAAGGTGGTGAAAAATGATTCCTACACCGCCCCAGTCCCCGTGGCCCCCACCAGACCCAAACCCAGCACAGCTGCACCGCCACGGCCCGCGGCAGCAGCTCTAATGCCGGTGTCAAGGACACTGCAGCAGAGCAGCACAGAACCCACCGCAGCCGCCTCTGCCCAGCCTCAGGTTTGGAAACCTTCACGTGCACACAACCAGACGCTGCATTTTTCAGGACAATGTTTTCATGGCGGCACACGGCCCTCCCACTCTCCTTTTGCAGATCACTAGCAGCCCCCTGGAGGGCACCAAAATAACAGTGAACAATCTGCATCCCCGGGTCACAGAGGAAGACATTGTGGTGAGAGGACGACGCTGTGTAGATGGCAAGCTAGAGCAGCTCCTGTCTTTGAAGGTTCCTTCACTTTGCTACGTGTGTGTGTGTGTATTTATGCAGGAGCTGTTCTGCGTCTGTGGTGCCTTGAAGCGTGCCCGGCTAGTGAAGGTGGGTGTGGCGGAGGTGGTCTTCGTCCGTAAAGAGGATGCAGTGAGTGCGTATAGGAAGTACAACAACCGCTGTCTGGACGGTGAGTGGAACATAGAACATCTTGATGTGTGTGTGTACAACTGCTTCAGGATGTTTTTTTCTCTGTATTTGCACAAAGTACAACGTGAGTATTACTATTTGAGTTGTTAAGTGTCTTTTGTCCTTTTTTGTTCCCCAGGCCAGCCCATGAAATGTAACCTTCACATTCAGGGAAACGTCATCACTTCTGACCAGCCCATTCTACTGTGAGTGCCGTGCTTCACACAGAACCTGTACGTTACCTCAGTTTACTCTCTTGCATTTTGCGGCCCTTCCTTGACGCCTCCGTCTCTCCTGCAGGAGGCTCAGCGACAACCCAGGCGCAGGCAGCAGCTCAAAGAAAGACGGCCTGCCGCCCTCCCTGACCCGGCCCTCTGGCCAGCGAGCTTCCTCCCAGCCAACTCCCGAGGTGGACCCCCAGACCATTCTTAAGGCCCTGTTCAAATCGACCACACAGTCCACCTCCACCACCGAGCCCCTCGGCTCCCAGGCCACCGCCTTTCGCATAAAGATTTAAGCCCGTCTCGTAGTTGGTCTGTGTAAATACAGCCTGTTAATGCTTATTGCAGTCTCAGTGTTGGTAACCACACTCTGATTTTTCCTCTTTGATGCACCCCACATTCTGTGGAGATAAATTTTTACACATTTCTCATGCAGCG
Source organism: Carapus acus (assembly GCA_900312935.1). Lineage (NCBI taxonomy): Eukaryota > Metazoa > Chordata > Actinopteri > Ophidiiformes > Carapidae > Carapus > Carapus acus. The sequence continues at coordinate 11,296 of OMPJ01008867.1, read as the reverse complement.
TAGAATGACTTTGACCATTGTGGGGATTTTTGTTTTGTGATATCAACATGTTCTTTTAGTTGGACCATTGATTTTGTTCTGCTGAATTTTTTTTTCATGTTTCTTTTTAATCACACGTGAGAGGAGAAGGATCAGATCAGGGACATGGTTGGAGGTGTAGAGTTTATTTAGCTGCAGAATTTGCCCATACACAAAACCCACGAAGGTAAGACTGACAGACAGACGCTGACTTGGAGTGTGACACTTTTTCGTCAACTCCTCATTTCCACACAGTGTTTGTCCGGACTTCTGCTGTTTTTTACAGACTCATTTGCGTGACAAAAAGCAAAGAATTCTACGACACATGAGAAGAGGCAATGACAACAGCCAGAGTCTAAAGGTTTTTCCCATCCCATTAAGCCCCATGATGGACTGGTTGCATGAATATGTTTGGGTGATATCGGAGTACAAAAGCTGGGCTGTGAGGGGAAATCTGGTTCAGTTTTTGAGGAAAATCTACATTTTAACTGCAGTCCACCAACTCCTGGCCACTTTAGATCTTCTTGTGTCGTCGTGACACCCGCATTGCTCTGTGCTTTTCATTCTGTCACACTCTACATTTATGTTGAAGGATTGTAAATGACTTGTTGCTCTGTGGTGCGTCAGGCACAAAAGCAGTGGAGAGATGTTATCTGTTTGGAGTTTTGCCATTAAACATGAAGCTTTGTAGACATTGTCTGGGCTGTGTGGTTTCTGTGTGAGTGATGTGACTACCACTGCATTTGAAAACGCTGAACCAGTGAACCCTTAACAGAGCTAGATGAAACCCAATTCTTACAGAAGGTTTGCGGAGTGATGATCACTCCTATTTTAACCGCACAGAGGAACAAATAAATGGTACATGTACAAGGGATTTCTCCTGCGTTTCACCCATATGAGATCACATATTTGTTATTCATTAATGCAGATCAACACAGTCCATGCCATTAACAACCAGCAGTGGGCAGTCGTGTTTTACGTCTCCGGCATTACCCAGGGGGTGGAGCTAGAAGTGAAATCCCCGCAGACGGAGGTAATGCTGCAGAATTGGCGAACTCCCAACGGTAAAATACAGAAACAAAAACTGACCCAATTTCTAAATATTGATTTCTAATTTTTGGTCGATATTTTTAAACGTTTCAAGTGCATTTAACTGAATTCGCCGTTATCTAAAATTACATTATGAAAAAACAACAACTGAATTTTAAGACTTCCGGTGTGAAAGGTCATACTAACATGGCGCCCACCAAGAAGAAACATGCCTCCAAACAGGCTTGTGTTATTCCTGGCGGATACACAGGTATTGACACACTTATATCACAGCGCGAATCATTCGATTGAGTCATTGAAGAAAACGACAGCTAAAGTCTTTGTTTTGGACATGGTCGCATTGACATCCTGCTAAATCTAAATACCACCTCAGTTTATTTCACCACCGCTAATCATCCCAAATCCCTCCTCATGTAAGTAACCCGCTGTTTCATCTCTATTTCTACAGTTCTGACTTTAAAGTTCAGGGCGGCCAGTGCTGCTCAGCATAAACTATGTATAAAGGAGCACAAAGTCCGGGCGCAGCGGAATCCTCACAGACCGCTGGATCGCACCTTATTTGTCCTAAACGTGCCTCCGTACTGCTCAGAGGTAACACCGGCACATATATTTCTCTTGAAAGAGTCTGATGTGCGACTTTGGCAACACATACACTTCGAACGAATTAATTCCTCCCTTGTGCTCCTTGTCCGTTAGGAGGTCGTCAAGACGTTGTTTTCAAAGTTCGGCGTCGTGCAGTCGGTGGAGCTGAGGGACGAGCCCAGTACCTCCGCACCTCCCACGGCCAAGGTGGCCAATGGTTTCGTGGAGCCCGGGAAACGGGTCAGTTCACCTCAGTTTCAATAATATGTGTTTACATGAGCCACTCTCAACCTGTTTTTGGCCTCTGCTGACCTCTGCTTACACACAGAATGGAAGCCTCTCTTCTTTTGCACTCGATATATTGCATGAACCACGACAAAACATCCTAATTTCATTTTTGAATAATGTTTTTAATTTAAGATTTGTATTTGGATTGACTTACTTCATTTGATAAACACTGCGAGTCAGAGTTTGTTAAAGATGAGAAAAATCTCACATGGACTGAGTATATGTCATTGTTAGAATTTGTATTGGCATGGTTGGGATATTGTTATTGTGTGTTCTGTTTCTACAACATTTCAGTCGTACAGAGTATCAGAAAGATGTCATACAGTCAATGAAAAGTATTGCTGTAAATTACATACTCTCTCACTCTTCCAAAGGGTTTCAAAGTGGGCTACATCGTTTTCAAAAGCCGGGACGGAGTGTTGGCAGCCAAGTCTCACCCTCATGATGTCCCTTTAGTTGTCTCCACGGAGGAGCGTCCCATCAAGACGGGTGTCCAGAGTGAGCATAGAGAGCACACGCACAGACAAATTCACAGACAGATCGCCCATGACTGCGAATGTGCTTCTTTTTCAGAGTGGATTGAGCAGTACAAGACCTCATTTATCCATCCTAAAACTTTGCAACAGACAGTCGACTCCTTCATGTCAGACTATGATAAACGCAAGGAAGAGGTGAGGCTCCTATACACACACACACACACGTAGCTGAAACCACACCTGTGTAATTCACAACTGCAACTGCTGTTGTGTCTGTGGCTCAGGAAGCGGTGCGCCTGAAGGAGGAGGCGGAGAAGCAGCAGGAGGATGCAGAGGGCTGGGTGAAGGTGACGAGAGGGAACAAGGGCGCCAAGGCCCGCCCCCACAGTGAGGCGGCCAATCAGAGGGTCATCCAGAGGGAGATGAGGAAGAAGAGACGGAAGGAGCTGCTGAACTTTTACAGCTGGCAACACAAGAACACCCAGAAAGAACGTAAGTCTGCACCCAAGATCAGCGTCTGAACACAAGACTGGCACGTTTATCGGTCAAATTGCTGAACTTGACAGTTTTTTTTTCTTACAGATATAGCTGAACTGAGGAAAAAGTTTGAGGAGGATAAACAGAAGATAGCTCTGCTGCGGGCACAGAGAAAATTCAGACCGTATTGAGCCGGCCAGTCTGTTTTCACCCTTGGCTCGTTTCGCTGTTATCTTTTTTAGTTACGGAATAAATGAACACAGAAATAACCCAGTTGCTGTTGATCTCCATCAGCCCCCACACATCCATTTACAGGCTGTCAAAACCAAAGAACTTGGTATTGACTAGCAATATATACTTTGTATAGTCGTATACTTTCTTGTCGATTTCTCAGATTATGCCATTTTATTAATCACAAAGTACTGCTCCAAATGGAGGGTGTATCATGAGGTAGGAGTCAAAATAAACCCAGGTTATTTTTAATCTAATCAGTGATTATCAATCAAAATGTACGCAACATGTTTGAAATAAATTATTTCCTCTATGTCACCTATGTATATGCTTCTAAATCAGGTATTTCATGGAAACAATGCTGACGATTCAAAATACTAGCAACCGTATATGAAGTAAAAAAGAACAGTGCACACCAGTATGCTAGCATATGTGAGCACAGTTTATTGAGGTTGTGCGCCGTTGGAGGTCACCTCCTCTTTCTCCCTCTGACGTCTTCGGATGATCCAGCTGGCAAAGAGCAGCAGGATCAGCAGCAGGGCGACGCTCACCGCTGAGAGCGTGCCCACAGTCACCTGAAACACTGTCGCACAAGCCATCGATATCCCAGTTGGAGAGAAAACTATATAATATATAAAAAAAAACATCACTAGCACTGCCTCAATGCTGTTGGTCTAAGTCTGGGCTTACGTGGATTCTGCGTGGGACATGGCGTCCCCTCAGCCTCAGTGCTGTTCCCTCCAAGCAGTGGGCCGATGGAGACGAGCTGGACGTTGCTGGACTCGGGCTGCACGTCCCTCCTTGGTCGCTCACCCTCAGAGGCTGAGAAAGAGAGAGAGGGAGAAGGAAGGAAGGTGGAGAGGAGACATACACACCAGTGTTCTTCGTACTTACAGATGATGGAGCAACTCTGGGAACAGTTGACGTCCTCGGTGCAAATTTCCACCCAGCAATAGAAGTACATCTGAGCGAGAGGTCAAAGGTCACCAGAGAAATCGGACAGTATTTTTCTGAGATTAATTTTGTAGATTGCATGAAATGCCTTGCTCAAGGACCTGAAATCAGTCTACCCACCTCCTCCGAGCTGGGTTGTCCCGTCAGTGGATCCAGGAAGGCGAAGGTCTTCACGTCAAACCTCCTGAACTGTGAGGGGGAGTTGACTCTCCCATGGTTGTCCACGGGGACGGAACTCCTCATGTCATCCATCGGATTGGGGCAGCTGTTGGTATGAAACGAGGTCAGGCAGAGGAACAGGGAGGACATCCACTCGCCACCCGACCCACAGGAGCAGATGATGCAAGCTGACCCGTCATACAGCAGCGTCCACACAGAGTGCCGGGACGCAGGGTAGGCGAAGCAGTCCTCCACACGGAGGGTCAACGTTGGGTCAGGTGACGGCTGCACGATGGACACCTCCACGTACACCGGCTGGCGCAGAGGCAGCCTGAGGGGCAGCTGCTCCTCCGCGAAGTAAGACCCGAAGCTAGCGTCTGGAACACGCAGTGGGGGGAAGTGGGTTGAGCTGGAGAATGCAGTGAGGAGGATTTCTCACTTCAAAGTTTGGACATTCCGGGCACCTGTAGCTATTCTCATCTGCACCCTGATGGTGCCCAGCGCCACCGCAGGGGGCGGCTGGGTGACGGCGTACGAGGACCTCAGGTCCGCCGCGCGTTTGAGGGCTGAGCTGTCGTACTGACACAGCACACGGAGGCTGGGAAGAGAATTGAAGCAGCAAGAGGGATTTTCAATAATGACACAAGGATAAAAACATTTGAAGGGGCTGCGATACCTGAGAGGAGAGGCTTTGCTTTCACTCTGCGGTTCCTCCACCTCCACCTCGTATGTTGTCACATCTTCGTCGACCTGGAGATGGAGCACAGAGACAGTCACTGCAACTTGCCAGCTAAAATAATTCGACAAATCCATCAGCGTTAGCCTCAGCCTGAGTGGCTTGTTGAGCATCTGTGTTGGATCTCTGAGCAGAGACCTGTCAGTCATCCCTCATTGTGACATAGCATAGCATAGCCTTGATTAGCAACAAAATATTGTGCATTGTATATTGTAAGTCAGTTCTTAAGTTGGTTGACTAATTAGTTAGTTTTCTTCTTGGTGCATATTGTATACTGCTTACTGTTTGGTATACTAAACATGGTATACTACTTTGGAATATAGTACATTGTATACTGTATACTGGGGTCTCTAATTTTCTGGATCACAAGATCAACTGATTCATAAAGTACCTTCCTACCTACCTACCTGTCTACCTACCCATATTTAGGACATATGGCTTCTTTCTGAGTCTACCTTCATCGTGGCACCACATTCGGTGACGCTGATCTTGAAGACGGCGGTGTCTGCCGTGATGACGGCAGGGACGCACTGAGGCTGACCTTTAACCCTGAGACTGCCAGGGTCAAGAGGTGCGAGTGCGTCCGGAGCTGTCACGGAGAAGACGAAGTGACCGTCCAGAGAGCAGGCTGCAGGATGGGGGAGGCGAGATAAGAGTCAGAAACCAGAACAAATCAGAGACAACGGCGGTGAGAGCAGATGGGAAAGTACTGTAGGCGCCTCACTGTCTGGCCTGTAGTAGCAGGACGCCTCGGCGGCATCGTAGCAGCATCCCAACTCCGAGCAGGCGTCATTCGGAAGCTTTTCGGGGCCACATTTTACGCGAAGGTTTGCGGGGACGTCACATTTACCCTGAGCTGCGGGAACGACACGTATGTGGCAAAACAACGGCAAGAATTCTCAGAGGTTCTCAGCTGTCTGTTCTGCGCTCACTTGTAGGGATGGCTTGGTTCCTCTGGCTGTGGGATTTGATCAGAGGACAGCTGATGTTCACCCGATACCATCTCTGCTCTCCCGTTAGCTGGATCTGCAGAGGGACCACCACTCTACCACCCTGAGGGCCAGACAGCAGCAGGATGACAGAGGCAGCAGAATGTTAAGGATTCTCACATAAAACTTTCTCTCCTCCTGTGTTCTACTTCTCACCCGAGCAGGATTGCATAATGTTTTCGCCCAATTTCATAGCAGCTAACAGTTCTGCCCCCTCTCATACAGGCATATAAACACATCTAACCTCGATCAGGGCGTAGCAGCTGTTGTATCTGCTGAAGAAGGTGAGACTGTCGTTCTTCTCACTGGCCTTTCTCACCCCACAAGGCCCTTCAGCTTCAGGCACGGGGATAGCATTTCCCGATCCGTCTGATAAGACACCACCACCACCACCGCCACCACCACCACCACAGCTCCATTTTATATAGATAAATTGTCACTAAATGTCATTCAATGTGGGCTATACGTACATGTATTGGAAAGGAGCTGCTAATTTTGATTGTGCTAATTTTGTGCCATGCTTGACTTATTTTTAAAAAATCTTTTAAAACAACACATCTTTGGTTGTTTTTTTTGTTTGTTTGTTTTTTTTTACCTTTAACGTGTATGTTACTGTTCACCGGTGAGCCAAACTCAGCTCGGATCCCTCTGGCGGAGCAGGAGACTTTGGGCAGCAGCAGGTCTGCTCTCTCTTTGGCTGTTTTCCTCGGCTGAGTAGTAAAGCCATCGCTGCACGGACACAGCAGGGCTAAAACTAAGCAGAACATAATCGATTTTGCCGATTTTAATCTCATTCTCAGATGTTTGTTGAATGTTTTATCTCAACGGTTTCGGTCCAGAATGTCTTGGGACTTTTCCTGTGATGGAAGGGCGCGGTCACGTGGGAAGCCGCTAATTAAGGATGATTGACGGAACCTTGCGAGGTGAGGAAGCCGCGTGGGAAAAGATAATTCGCATTTGTCTGAGACACTTTTAAATGAAGCTTGTATTTTACGAACAGCAGTGGGACAGAGGAGTGAAGGTCAAAGTGTGAATAATACATCGCTTGTGCGTCTGGCATGTCCCGGTTTATCCCCAGGAAGCCATCAGATGAGACTATTGCGTAACCCCGTCGCTCACTCAGCCCCCACCCCCATTTCTACCGCCCCCGTTTGTCTCTCTCTCTCTCACACACACACACACTGCTCATCAGGCGAGGAGTCATCTCTTGTTATTATCGCAGAATGAGCCACAACCCTCTTTTTATTACCGTCCTGGTCCCTACATCACCATTTCAGACAAATCCTCCCTAATTTAATAGTCTCCAACCGACATTGCGCCCAGATGGAGAGCTCCTTTTGGGAAGACGTGAATAATACGCACACATATGAGGAAGATAACGTGACCGCCTTACGATCGATTGGGGATTCGTCATTTTTTTAAACAAGTAAAATGGGCAAGAACAAACTGGACCTCCTAGAGCCTGCGCTGGCAGCACATTATCTGTGATCTATGTTGTCATAATTAATCTGCTCACCGTTGTGTTTACCGCAGGTCACGTGTCTGAGTGGTGACGTAGGGGCAGCCCCGTCAGCTGACTGTAGAACTCAGAAAGCAGGAACGCAGAAGGCGACGGGCGAACATGGCGCTGAATCGAAATCACTCGCAAAACGGCGGCGTTTTAATAAACAATGGAGAAAGGTATGGCTATTAAATGACACGATGATGCCATTCTGATTGTGTAGCCAGATGTCGTCCCGCCAGTTGTCTTGTTTCAATCATGTGCGTAGTTAGGAGAGCTAAGCTAACACCTAGCTTAGTCTGGCGTCTTTAGTTTCACAATATCAAATTCCAGCCGCCATCGGCGAGAGCGGGCCGACAGTAATTTGTCTTAACCAGACGCCATTTCATTACTAGAAATTGGAGTGCTAGATTTGCTTCCTCGCTTCTAGGATTGTAACGTTTAATCTTGTTGAATTAGGTAATAAACAGTTGGCTAATGCTAGTTAGCTTTTTTCAAAACAGGAAGTTGCTGTGTCTGGGAGGATTACAGCATGTTGACATTATGGAAAATGTGATATTGCACATTTATCTCATTTCTTCCTCCGCCCCACCCACACCCACTGACCTCCACCTCTCTCTCACACAGACACACACACACAAACACACGCACACACACACTCACACAGATTCACACGCACTCATAGTACCACAAATGGGTGTATTGACCAGATTGTTGTTTTTCGTAGCATCCTCCGGGAGTGTAAGAATGTGGAGCTGTTGTTCAGTGAAGTCACCTGTAAGACGGATCTGCTGAGAGGCACCAAGAAGGGCACAGTTTACCTCACACCCTACAGGGTATATATCTAAAACTCACATTTAAACTTATTTTCGCCACTCGCATGAAGACACTCCCATTTGGAAAGAATAAATTGAAGTTAGACAACATCATAAGCAAAGTATGCTCTCCTTTGGAAAGCAGTGTTTGAGAACTGCAACTGTACTTTAGACTTGAAGATTTAAATGCAGTCTTTATCCGGTATTAGTTTTGCAATACTTAATGATTGATGACAAAATAAAACAAATTGTCAAATTTCTGTTTTAACGTGAAGACAGTGTAAATAGATGACCAATGCCAATAGCATGAGCACCACCAAAGCTTAAACAAACTGTGCCAAAGAAATAACTCATGATGTTTCTGTCTGTCGATCAGCTGCTGTTTGTGTCTAGCAACACTAAGGACTGTTTGGGCTCGGCCATGTTCCCTTACTACCTGATGAAAGGCTGCAGCATTGAGCAGCCAGTTTTTGGGGCAAACTACATTAAAGGAACAGTCAAAGCTGAACCTAACGGTGAGTGGTCATTCATTGTTTATTTTCTCGTGTGACATTTGAAAACTTCAACATTATCTTGTTCACTATAAAAGGGCGCAGTTTTCGTAACTGCCGCGTTCTCAGTGTAACCTTCTCCCCCTACTTCATTTCAGGTGGCTGGGAGGGTCAGGCCAACTTCAAGATGACATTCCTGAACGGAGGAGCCATTGAACTCGGGCAGGATCTGTTCAAACTGGCCACAAATGGTTTGTGTGTCTCATGTGTTTTCGCACATTTTCATTTCCAAGCGTTTGTTCTGCCCCCTCTTAGTTTAATGGAAAACAGCCTTATCTTCGTTGTGTCTAATACAGCAGCTGAACTACAGTTATGCAAGTCGACACTCCTCTAATCAGTTTCTGCAGTTGTCTCTCTCTCCCACCCCGTCAGGGACACACATAGTTTATTGTCGTAGCAGTTCCAAACTGGTGCACTCCTGAATCTTAGATTAATGATACTATGTACAACTTAGCAATCACGCATCTAAGATTGTTTTAGACATATAGTAGATGTTATCATAATAAATAATCCTGCTCTTCCAGCCTCCCGTGCTGCTCCTCCTCCCCAAAATGGTGCTCCAGCTTTTGGCTATCCCTCACCCGCAATGATGAACAGCTACGGTCCTCCGCCCCCAGCTCCTGGCTACCCATACCCTCCCCCTCCCCAACAGAATGGATTCTTCCAGCACCCCCCAGCGGGCCCAGTTCCAGCCAACATGGGCTATCCCTACCCCACTGCTGCTGCAGGTGACCACAATCTCTTTTAATTCGCAACTTCTCTTTTATTCTTAGCCTCAATATTTAATATTTTTCCTCCTCCCTTGTCTTCCGTGTATCCCGCTCCATTCTCATCATAATCCAGGCATCTATCAACCCGACTTCATGGCTCCACCTCCCCCATACCCAGGACCACCCCCGAATTGGAGCGCCCCCCCGCAAAACTGGGCAGCTGCACCACCACCCGTGGCCTCAAGTGAGTGTTTGTCCTACCACTGCACCCATCACATCCGATCAGCGCATTTCTAGGTGAATCATTTTCACGCACAGCACCAAAAAAAAAAGAGAAGGAAGGGATGAACACAAGCTTCCTCACTCCCTCCTTGCCTCGACTGTGTCAGTGTGCTGAGCGAACACGTTTTTTTTAAGGAGGCAGAGCCTTTCCCTGCGTGGCTCCCCAGAGTTGGCGCTTGGTATTACCAAGGCTGTCGGCTTAAGTCCAAATCAGCTCCGCTGGTCTTGCCAGTGCCACAATCTGCTCCAGGCTGTTGGCTTTATCATGTCTCGCTGTGATGCTTTCAGGTAACCCCAAGGCAGCCGAAGCTGCGGGCAGCGCCTACTACAATCCCAGCAATCCGCACAGCGTCTACATGCCCATGGTAAGACCCCTCACAATGCCCCCCCCCCTTTCTTAACTGCTGTGTGAGCGCCAGAGTGGAGGATTCTTCTCAGAGAGGAGTCACATTGCTGTTTTGCTCTGTCCCCCCCTTCAAACAGGAGCGGCCTCCTCCATACGCACCTTTCCCAAACTCCACTGACAAGAAAAACAACTGAGGCTCAGGACCTGGCACACCACTCGCCCTCCCTCTCCTCCTCCTCCTCCTCCTCTTCTTCCTCCTCCTTGCCACCACTTTCTCTCAGATACACCCTGATGCAAGGGGCGAAGAGGCAACAACGCCAGATCACTAGCCGATCATAACGAATAGGAGAACGTTAGTGCCAGAGGGCTCAATCAAGTGAGTGAGCGATATGACCTGCAAGTCATTCCGTAGGGTTCGGAGAGCCGAAGGACTCGCGAATTTCTCAATTCTATAAAATGAGAGATCAGATTTATCCCGTTTTCCTCGCCCTCCTTTGAAAACATAGACAAGTGATTTAACATTTTCTGGTTTGTTCTGTTAGCTCCCAGTTCCGGGCAATGAGCTCGACCTGCTCCGGCTTGAGAACAGGATGCAGAATGCTGAATGTATCTTTTTACAGCGGAGGTTTAATACCAAAACATTTTATAGCAAGATGCCGAATGTGGGCCCTTCAGTTCTGAACAATTGAAAATTCGATTAGAAATGGTGTGTTTGCAGTGGCACTACTTGGCCGCGCGTTGCCCCATTTACTTTTCTGCATTGAGTATTTTTAGTTTTGCAGTGGGAGGTTGACTGATAGTAGTTAGTATGTTGGAAAGGGAATGCAGCGTCGAGGCCGCACCAGTTGATCCAGAAACCAGAATGGAATGAGCCTGCGCTCGTCCCATTGCCTTGTCGATTGCAGCACCTTCATGATTGAAAATGGACATTTGAGATTTCTAAGATGTGTAAAGAAAAAAGTCAGTATGTGCAATATTTCAGTCCACTACAAAGTTGCAGGTGACATCATAGCCATGGTCACCCGAAGAACCTTCCGCTCCAATCCCAGCTTCTATTGTATTGATGTATGCAAAGCCGGTCTGCAACCAGAAGCTTTAGTGTAATTACACCAGGATGGGGTTACCAGGCTA